>PVIY010023591.1:0-39183 GCA_004026745.1 Myrmecophaga tridactyla | reverse complement strand
ACCTCAGTTTCGCGCCTTGCGCCTGCGTACTGTTTTATTAGCCTGGACAGTGGCGGGAAACGGAGAACAAAGGAGTGGGGAGAAGGAAGAACAAGGAAGTGGGCTCTGCTCTGGCGGCCATGTTACTGTCATTGCTAAACTCATTGCTAGACTCATTGCTAAATTCATTGCTAAACTCATTGCTAAATTCATTGCTAAACTCAGTGTATATCCGTATTGACTGCTCCCAACAGAAACTGAGGCTCAGAGGCTGCTTCTTGGGCACTTTACCCCATGTCAGTGGTAGAGCTGGTGTTTCACCCTTAAATGGCCTGCCCACATGCTCCTGCTTGCTCTGCCACTCTGCTCCAGTCATGCTGGCTTCTTCTGCTCCCCAAACCCACCAGCCTTGGCCTCTGCCCCACCTCGACCCCTCTGAGGCGGCACCCATCCCACCTCTTCCTACTCACAGCACGGCCAGTGTCCCCTCTTCCAGGAAGCCCTCCCTGCATGATGGCTGTAAGTGTTAACTCCTATAGCACCTGGGCAGGTAGGCCAAATGGGAGACTCTCCCAGCAGAGGGAGAACCACCCCCTTCTGATTTCAGTGGTGGCATAGTGTGGTATAGACAACTGGTGAGAGCCATGCGGACCAGCATCCAGCTCATTCCTTACTGACTGCATTCCCAAGCGATGCGAACTTCTCTGAGCTTTAGTTTCTTTGTCCACAGGTGATAATCATATATACCAGGTAGGTTATTCTGAGCACTACATGGAAGCAGACGTGCAAAGCACTGAACAAACCACTTAGGTTTCACTGTTCCTTCATGAGTAATAACTTTTCATGCAGAAAATAAGAGAATATGGATTAGCACAAGGAAGAAAATAAAAACCACCTGTAGATCCCACAACCCAGAGAAAACCATCATTAACATTTTGACATGATGGCCTCCGTTTTTGCCCTCCTTTGCATGTATTTGTTGAATACCACTCACACAATGTTGCTGGGAGAATGAGCTGGGATAATGCATAGTGAACACTTAACCCGCTACCGGATTCTCCTTTTATACAATACCCATTACCAAGGTCACCGTCTCCTCTATATGTACAGCTCCTGCGTCTATATTATTAGCCCTCCTTCTTCTTGTTCATCTGACATACCCTCAGCCCCCAGATATCCAGATCTGACATTCTGCTACCTTTGCCATATCATTTCATCTATCATCTATCTCTTTCTCTATCTTTCTTTCTTTCTATCTCTCTGTGTTGGTTTGAAAGGACCCATGTAACCTAGAAAAGCCATGTTTTAATCCTAATCCCATTTTGTAAAGGCAGCTGCTTCTTCTAATCCCTATTCAATACTGTAAATTTGAAACTGTGATTAGATCATCTTCCTGGAGACGTGATTTAATCAAGAGTGGTTGTTAAACTGGATTAGTTAGAGGCATGTCTCCACCCATTTTGGTGGGTCTTGATAAGTTTCTGGAGTCCTATAAAACAGGAAAGATTTTGGAGAATGGAGTGATTCTGAGAGAGCAGAATGACATAGCCACGAGAAGCAGAGTCCACCCGCCAGTGGCCTTTGGAGATAAAGAAGGAAAACGCCTCCCGGGGAGCTTCATGAAATGAAGCCAGGAGAAGAAGCTAGCAGATGACACCATGTTTGCCATGTGCCCTTCCAGATGAGAGAGGAATCCTGACTGTGTTCACCATGTGCCTTTCTAGATGAGAGAGAAACTATAACTGTGTTTGCCATGTGCCTTCTCACTTGAGAGAGAAACCCTGAACTTCATTGGCCTTCTTGAACCAAGGTATCTTTCCCTGGATGCCTTAGATTGGACATTTCTATAGACTTGTTTTAATTGGGACATTTTCTTAGCCTTAGAACTCTAAACTAGCAACTTATTAAATTCCCCTTTTTTAAAAAGCCATTCTGTTTCTAGTATATTGCATTCCGGCAGCTAGCAGACTAGAATACTCTCTATCTCTCTCTATATCTTTCCATCTATCTATCTATCTATCTATCTATCTATCTATCTATCTATCTATCTATCTAATCTACCTACCTATCTATCTACCTCTATCTTTCTAACTAGCATTTAGCATCTAACTAACCATTTCTCTTCTATCATCTATCATCACCATCTATCATTTTTCTACCTGATATATCATCTATCTAATTATTTATATATCTATCATCTAATGAGTATGATGCACAGATTATACTCATTAAATACATAATACTCCCATGTACATTCCCTAAGCACAAGGACATTCACTTATGTAACCAAAAGTAGTTATCCAGTTCAAGAAATTTAGCATTAATAAAAAAGCTTACAATCTATATTCCATTTTTTTCTTATATTCCAACAACGTCCTTTCGAGCCTTTTCTCCTTCACTTCTAGATTCCATCCAGTACCATGTATTGCATTTAATTGTCATTATCTCTTTAGTTTTTCATTTTCTTTTTTAATTGTGGTGACGTACATACAACATAAATCTTCCCATCTCACCCACACCCAAGCATACCATAATTTGGAGATTCTAATCACATTCACTGTTGCCTGGAATGTCCCCAAGCCTGGTCTGCTTTACTTTGGGTTTTTAATGCTTTAATCTTCTTTGCTTGGGCCATTGCTTCCTGTTTCTTTGTATGCTTTGTAATATTTTGTTAAAACCTGGATAGTTTGATATTTTAATGTGTTGTTACTGGAATTTAGACTCTGAGGCATCTCTTCCTTAAGCTTGTATCCAGCTAGTGTTATGACACAGCTTTCCTTGAATTCCAGGAACTAACAGACAAAGAAAAGAAGGGAAAAAAAGAAAACACCTTTCCCAATCTTTGTAGATTAGCCCATGTGAAAGCTTTCTTTCGGGACTTATCAGTGCAGTACAATGAGTTTGGAGAACAGCTCCAGGCCAAAGCATAGGAGCCTCCCTGGTCATTTATGCATATGTTTCTTGTCTGCGGCTGAGAAATTCCCGTTCTCATGGGTAGAGATAGTCTCTCTTCCCTAGGAATTTCCTCATGGCCCCAGGCACTACATTATGTCTCACAGCCAGCAATCCCTGCCCCAGGTAGCATGACTTCACTGCTCTCCCACCTCCTTCTGTGAGCTCAGCAAGCTGCCAGCTACATGCAGGGCAAGTCCTGGGATGGTGAATCCATCAGACCACTCCCAACATACATGCTGTCAGTATGTATGCAAGAGCCTCTCGGCTCCATCTGGAACCAGGACCAGGGATCCACATTGGGACTGCAGGCAGGCTCTGTGCCAAGCTGGTGAGGGCCAGGGTGCCAGGAGAGCCTACTGCTTTCAATGGGCTTTTTCTTGATTTAGTGCTTGCCTTATTACTACAATCCTTTCATGGTTTTCTGGAGCCTTTAGAGAGGCTATTCTGTCAGTCTAGTTCAGCTTCTGGGGGAGATGGAGTCCTGAAGCTTGTTACCCTACCTTCTTGATTTGGATGGGTGTCCACCTGTCAATTTTGCAAAGCTATGTGTAGGTGGAAATGTACTAGGGCAACAGAAGAAAAGTCCATCCAGCCTTACCTCCATCCATCACAATGGTCAGCACAGTGATTGGGCAAACAGAATAGGTTGGGGTGGTGGTGAAGGCAGTGTGCTTGGGATCCCAGGTCAGAGGAAAAGAGCAAGTGCATGTGGTGGTGTGAGTGAGGAAAGCTCAGGGGCAGGAAGGAGAGGGGAAAGGCCCATAGCAGACAGAGCTCCTGGGCCACACCAGCCTTTGCTTTCTCCTGTCCAGACTCTGCAGGTCTAGGAGAGTGGGATGTAGCTCAGGATACCATGTGACACACCCTAGTGAGGACACGTGTGCACATAGGCTCACACGCACTCACACATGCATGCACATGCACAGTCTCACTAGGGGACACACAGGGGCCGAAACCCAGCTGCCCCAACTCTATATCTGGCCTCTAGGGTGAGGATGAAAGTTTGAAAAGTTACAGCATTTCTCCAGTCAAAAATTTTCAGTGGTGCACCTTTGCACACAGAAATACCTCCCGAGCGCCTTTCTCCCTCCTCAGGCCTGTTTCTTTCTTGCATTTATTTGTTCACCTTTTTAAAGCCTTGTCTACACTGACTTTCCTACCCCTTGCCTCCCATCCACTCCTCTGAAATCTAGCTTCCGCCCATCGCTCTGCTGCAACTGCTTATCAGCGTCCCCAGTGGCCTCCCTGTTTCCAAATCCAAACACCACACTTTAGTCCTTATCTTATTGGGGCCCTTGTCCCTTTGGCAAGAGGCTCATCAACAGATACTTATTATATGGTGTGGTTAGGGAATGGTAGCGATAACACCCAGAGACCCTCAGAAACCAAGAAGAGACATTCCCAATCCAGCCCCGAGATGCCCAGGAGCCCTCCTAAGTGGCCACATCTGTCTGGATGCTTGAAAAGTTCAGGGCGGAGAGCAGAGGGGTTCCAGGCAGGGAAGGAAGCACGAGCAAAACCTGAGAGAGAGAGTCCACCCAGCACACGCAGGGAAGTGAGAAGGCATGCCCAGTGCTGGAGCTCAGTGTACGGTGGGGAACCAAACACATCCGCACCCTGCCTTGATGTTCTAGTGGGTGGAGCAGAAGGGTGGGTGAGGAATTGGGAATTTCTGCAGTGCAACCAGCATGCTGGCCTGGCTTTAGGGGTGAGCAGCAGCCAGCATCCCCGGGTTTTGGATTGGGTATTGTTGCCAAATGAGGGAACTATGGGAGATGATGAGTTGTGTTTGTAGCACAATGAACTTGGGGGGCCTGAGGACACCCAGCAGAGCTGCCCAACTGAATTCATATATGAATCTGAAGTTTGGGGGCACGTTCTGAGAGGGGGCTGTGGCATTGGGAGTGGGAAGGGTCATTCAGGGACCTTGAAAAATAAGAGCACCATGGCCGGGGACAAAACCCAGGCAACATTTGAGGGTCCACATGGAGAGAAGCCAATGGCAGAGGCAGAGATGCAGAATGGCTCTGCGGAAAGGACCAGTTTTGGTTGCAGCAGACCTGGCTCTATACTCTGGGTCTTCCTCTTTTCACACACATGACCTTGGCTGAGTTCCTTAACTTCTCTGATCCTCCAATCATTTGTTTCTCGGGTGGGGAATGTACTATGCATTCCGCAAGGTTGTTTCAAATAAGACAACATGGTAAAAACACCTACAGTGTCTGATGCAAAGCGGGTACTGAAGAAATGATAGCTTAAAACAAAAAAAGAAAAGGGAAGAAAGAGAACCAGGAAAAGATAGTGAATTGAAAGTCAAGGGAGTCAAGAATTTCAAAAGAGCAGAAATGCTAAGCTGTCCAGTGTGGTAACAGAGCCCTTGGAGAACACCCTTGGAAACAGGGAGTCAGTCAGGGACTATGGGAAGACTGGTTTTAATGGGTGGCGAGGGAAAAAGATGAGAATTATGGCCCACTTCTTCAGCTGGAGTGAAGTGCTTGGAGGAGGAGACAGCACGAGGGGAGAGCCAGAGGAGGGTCTGGGGCTTTGTGTTTGTGTAATACTTAGAATGTATATAGGACAAGAAAGGAACCAGTAGGAGGGGAGGTGGAACCTGTAGGAGTAAAGCTGGCTGACTTAGCAAGATCCTGGGAGAGTCTCATGGAGATGATGTCTACTCACCTTCTGAAACCAACAGAAAGATGATCAAAGGTAAATGTGGGGTATAGGAAGGAATTATAAACAGAGATGTAGGAAGAGGAAGAAAATCCATACCTGTGAGTCTGCTTGTTAAGTGAATTAGGAAGCAGGGTTGCCTGCTGAGAGAAGGGAGAGAAGGGTCTGAGGGAGTCTGGGAATAGTGCTGAAGTATCAAGCGGGCACTTAGCATGGTCTTCTCAGGGAATGGGAGAAGGAACTAATCAACCACAAGGAAAAGAACTAATGGGCGCTGCTAAGAGCCCAGCTGAAGCTGGAGACCTGACTGTGTCATGGTCCCCACCCGCATGATGGGGGAGCCAGTGGCAGCGCCACGGCAGGGGTTGGGATTGGCCTGGGTTTGGAGTTTTGCCCAGAGGGTTTGGTGGAAGGATTGGGATGCAAGGGATCAGAAGGCTGGAGAGAATCACACAGAAAAGTAACTGTGGGCTCCAAGAGAGATGGGGTGAGAGGTGAGACACCAGGACAGGGAAGCCTGAGAGTTTGGAGTAAAAAATGGAAGGACCGAGAGGCCCAGCGGTCTCCGTGAGGTTGGATGTTGTAGTGGGAGTGAGGGAGGGAGAAGGCTAGACAGGCAGGCCCTAGGGCTCCAGCAGGGGGGAGCAGGAGGAGTGGCACGTCCAGCGGATGACAGGCCCAGGGTGCGGACTCGGGAGGAGGTGGCTCAGACGCTCCAGAGGAACAAGTCATTGGAGCCAAGGAGGCCAAGAATGTTGAAGGGAACCAAGACCACAGCAAACACTGGGTGCAGAGATGAGTTTGTTAACTAATCCCTGGTCCAGCCCAACTCAATCACCTAAAAGGACTTACACCTTCATTCTTGCTGATCCTAACTCTTCGTAATTAAATGTTGTTCCTGGACAGCACTCCTACTTCTAGTACAGCCCACGGTTCACATCTCTGTGCTTCCTCTCCCTCCTCTGCTGCCTTGCCCTCCCACCCAGGTGTTTCTCCTGCTCTACAACTCCACTGGGGTGTGGCAGCTCCTGTCCAAGGCGGTGGTCATTGATGATGACGAATATCCCTGGAGGCAGAATGCCCACAAATACTACCTCCACCTCCTCCTCAGCCTCTTCCTCTTCCTCTGGTTCATCCTGGGGAATGACTGGGTCTTTTCTGTTTACCCACCCGATTTCATGCCCCCTTTCCAGCAGCCTCAAGGTTTCCGCTGTCTTCACGGTCGGGGTCCTCAGGCTCGGTCACGCCGTGCTGGTCCTGCTGTCCTGGGCAGTGGCTGCCTCCCTGTGTCCTCCAGGTGCAGATTGGCAGTCAAGGAGGACTGAGATTCCTAACCCCGATTCCAAAAGAAAGGCACATTGTAAGGGCAACAAAACCCTTCCTGCAAAGCCTACAAGGAACCACCACAATGCACTGAGTTTTCTAGCACTACAGAAAGTCGCTGCCTGCCTGGGCACGGGAAAGACGCTTTTGCTCTTTGCAGAGCAGGAAGTTTGTACTCAGGAGGGTTTGCAAAGGGATTTCTTTCCCCAAAGGGGATGAGGTGAGGGGAGGTAAAGAAGGGGAGACCCTTTCCCACAAAGGGCAAGAGCGAGAAATGCCCAATGGTTTTATGGCCGCTGCTGCTGCAGTTGTCATTTAGCCACGGGCACCGCAAAACCTAGAAAGGACAAGGACTTGTGCGTGTCTTAGCTAAACTTGCTCTGTGGCTTTGGACAAGCCCCTTCATTTCACTGAACCTCAGTTTTCTCCTCTGTTAAAAAAATATCGTAAGGCCACCTACCAGCAGCAGACAGTGTACTTCCATGCCCTGGCACATGGTAAGCAGCCAAAAATCAATGGCTCTTTCAGGGACTCCAGCCTTCGGGAGAGTTAAGGAGCAGACTTTCTCAATCCCAGATCAGGTGGATTTGGTCTGACCAGTGGGGGTGACCCGAGGGCAGCTATAAAAGTCAGCGAAGAGGAGTGGAGTGATGGTGGCTTTAGAGGCAGAGTTCTCACCTGCCATGCCAGAGACTCAGGTTCGATTCCCAGTGCCCGCCCATGCAAAAAAGCAAATGTCAGCCAAGGGTGCACAGGTGGTTTAGTGGTAGAATGCTCACCTGCCATGTGGGAGACCTGGGTTTGATTCCCAGACCATGCACCGCCACCCCCCAAAAAAGGAAAAAAGTCTGTGGAGATCAAGGATGTGCACTCCAGGGGGAATCCAGTCCATCCTGCCTGCACGCCTCTCAGAGCCGGGCATGTTCCTTTTGGGTTGTACTCTCGCAAATTCCTTGCTTGGTCCTGAGTCTGCTGCTTGCTCTGGTATTGGTGTGTATCTGTGGTTTGCTGCTGTTCCCCTTGCATAGACCAGTTTTGTATGTTTTGGGTGCAATTGCATGAGCTGAGGTGTCCTTGGTGCGAGGGCTATCTTGGTCTCTGGGCTTGAATACCACACAGTTGCGCCTCTACTGAATGATGGGTCGGGGCTCGGGAGCCTTTTCTAGATCCATTTGTTTGAAGGGCAGGAAGACACCAAAAAGAGACAACTAACATCCCTCCTGTTGGAGGATGTGAGATGTGCTTCTGCTCTGGCCCCCAGACAAGGTTGCATCCATGAGCCTTCTTTCAGGGACATCCCTCCCCCCAGTGCTTTCCACTTCTAAATGAAGTTCGGGGGGGACATGGTCCCTGCATAACTACTCTCTGGTCTTGGCTGCATGCTCACCCTTCTAATCTTCATATTTATGGTGCTGTGGCTTTGGTGCTTTATAATCCAACCAATCTGAGAGGCCACCATTGAGGGGCGCCTCCCTTTGTCCAAGGCATCAGCTTATAGGGAGGCCCCCAGTCTTCCCCGAAGCTTTAGGAGAAAAGGACCTGCGAGGCCGTGGGGACTTCCCACTGAGTTGGAGGGCACTTGCCAGGTAGCTGCCCTCCTGTCTGTGCCCTCTGCTGGCCGAAAGAGGAAATGCCTTTCCACCACCCCTGAACCTCTGGACACTTTCTGTCTCTTGGCATCTGAGCCCTGGAAGAAGACCTAGCAAGCTGAGAGCTCAGCTTGTGGATCCTGCTTGCATTTGTGACGGCTGATTCCAGGGCCATTGTGTCCTAGTTGTCATCGCTGTGTTGGTGCACTCAGACGCCAGGGCAGACAGGGTGTTGCCTCCTCCTGTCCCCAGGAGCTTAATGATGTTTGGACATAAGCGAACAAAGCTGAAAGCTGAGAGATCCCACTTCTGAGCTCAATGTTGGCAACACATCAATCAGCTCACCCCTCAAAGTCCGGGGCGCTAACTCTTCAGCAGGAAGCTTGAAAAGAACGTTCAGCCTCCAGCCTAAAACAAGTCCGCCAAGCCTATATAGATAGTTAGGAAGGCTGGCTCTGTGCACGGAGAAAAGGAGAACGACCTGCGTTCTTCTGTGGAGGCAGGTTTCCTGGGCACATGAGCAGCCCTCCTGGGCTCTGGCAGTTGGCTTTGGTTCTCACCTGCCAGCTCCACTCCTGCTTGCACGTGGAATGACTCAGAAGCTGCTTTCAGGAGAATGCTCGCCTGCCGTGCAGGAGACCCGGGTTGGATTCCCAGTCCACGCACCACAAACAAGAAGCTGCTGCATGGAATGAAAGCATCATGCCTGCCCTGGGCACAGGAGTAGAGGGTGGCAACAACTGGGCCATGATCTGACAGTTCGGACCTTCTATCTCCATGGGGTTCTGGGGGCTGACCAAACGGAGCCTTTCTCACTCACATCCCAGCGCACTCCTCACCTAGATGCACACGTTCCTGCTCTCCACCCTAAGGAGAGTGCATCACTGACCCTTCCTATCTGTGCGCTGGGGAGCCTCCCCTCATCCCCGCATGGCTGCTTCTGAAGCTTGACCACCGGGCCTTGGAAGAGGTGGGAAGAGCCATGGGTGATAAAACAAATTGCCCGTGAGCCAATTGCAGATATCAGCTTGTGCTGTGGGTATATCGGCTGGAAGTTTGCAGACTCTAGCAGGCATGGAGTGCTGCAGATATCTGTATTTCGGTGTAGGGGATCATTTAGCAAATATGCCCGTCATCGTGGCAAGAGCGCCCGCTCCCCAGAATTGGCTTAGTAAAAGTATCTATTTCCCTTCTCATTTCTTTTTCTATTTCTATTTATATATTATTCCCCAGCAAATCTGAAGAGTTTAAAAATAGTATATTCAACACAAAAAAAAGAAAAGAAAAAGGAAAGGAAAATATAGATTTAGTTATTTAGTTAAGCATGGGAAAAACTAGGATGGTTAGAAGGTAGAGAATCTCAACCCTTTTTTTTTGACCCAAAACACTTCATTCTCACCCCAGAGGGTGGGGTGGTAGACATGGGCTCATTCTAATAAGCACTGCCCTTCCCCATTGCAATAAAAGTTCTTGGCCATAAACCCTAATAATTGCTGAAAACAGAACTAAAATTGTGGCTTTGTGTTTCCTTATCACCAGGCAGAAAGGAAACTAAGATCAAACTAGACGTTGCCCATTTCCCATGGAACAAAAGTTATGCCCCCTTAGGAGAAACCCAGCTTAAGTTTGAAAGAAAAGCTTCCTGCGCATCAATCCACAGAGGGGACACGGAATGGTTCGGTGGTGACGCATGCTACACAGTGGTGGGCTTGAAGGATGACTTGTCAGGATAATTTATCACCCACCCTCCATGGATGGTGCGGTTATGATGAGGCACGTTTCAGGGAAGTAGTTCTGAGGCCAAGGCAAATGGTCCATGACCAGGTTCCCTGAAGGGCTGGCTCGATGCAAAGCTGACACACGGAGTGTCTAAGGGGTGACAGACCGCATATGGGTTAAATGGGCCTCTGCAAGGATCATTTCCCTCCACACGTCGGGGAGGCTCATGGTTATCTTCCCGGCGGGCCCCGAGGTGCAGGCGCTCTACCTTGAACACGCCAAGACTGACCCAGAGAGGGGCCATCCCTCGGTGGGAAGTCAAGGCCGTGGTCTTCTGGGCAAATGAACGTGTTGAGACCAGAACTTTGAAAACTCAGGGGGACAAATCTAGAGGCTCAGAAAGATGACCAGTGGTTTCCACCCGTGAAAGGACTGCAGAAAAGAGACACTGAAGTCACTTGATTTTAGTTGCTATGTAGGGCATCATGTAAAACCATCTTGTTTCCATTCTTTGGTGACTCTGTAGAGATGACGGTTGGCAGCGGTAGAAAGGGAGTCATTTCAGCAGTGTTCAGCACAGCAGTGGTTCCCCCGCTCAGTGGGCCCTCAGATTCCCCGAGAGACTCTGACTCAGGGGCGAGAGGACCCCATGTGTGCACTCGGGCTTTCCACAAGGGCCAGACTGACCCAAGTCGCTGCGGTTGGCTGAGACCACTAGAGGGTGAAATGGCCCTACGTCCAGTTCTTCCATCGACATTGCAGGAGAAGACGCAACGTGGCCAACAGCTGTCCTTTCTGTGTAATGGGAATCTTGCGCTTCATTTCTTTGTGGGCGTTTTTCAATGTTGATGAAATAAACTTTGTGCAATTTGCTCCTCTGTGCCTGTCTTGAACATCCTGGGGGAAGATAATTCTCTATTGCTTGGGACGCTTCGTTTCCTTTCTTCCAGCAGCATCACCGAGAACACAGTACCCTGAAGCCAAGACCCAAAAGTGGTGTGTTCTAGGCACATATTGCTCCATAACACTCATAATCCTCAAGGAGGTAGATGAGTCTGTAGTGGAGATTCTAGACAAATGAATTAACAGAAAATTCTTCATATTGATTCCAGTGGGTTTCCATTTTTATGAGTACAGAACTAAGAAGAAAACAAATCTCTCTTTTACGGAGATTGAATTTTCAACATTCCACTTTTCAGGTCAGGCTAGTAAAATCATAGCAAAATGTTATCCTGGGTATCCTCAGAGATACCCTTTTGCTATTGCCAGAAGAAAAGAAACAGGAGGTGGGTATTTTTCAAATATATGTATGTGTATATATATATATATTTTTCTAGGACACTTCGTTTGTTAGATCAGTCAGCTTTTAAAGTTTAAAGAAACCTCGTTACTGCATCCACCGACAGCAAAGCTCCTCTGCCTCGGGAAATGCAAGGCAAGTCGTACTTTCTGAGTGCTTGCATGTGGCCTATTCTGAACAGCCACTGAAAACACCTCCTGACCCAAAACTCTCCTACTAGGCCAATCCCTGCCTTTATTTAGCCACATTCCCTGCGTTACTTAGGCCTAATTTGTGGGTTCCAGAGCCTGCACCTGCAGTTCAAATCTGCCTTTCAGCTTTCCTAACAACCAGCACGCAAAGGGTGATACACTCAGCTGTGAGGTTTACAGTATCTGTGAAGTTATAAATATATATATATTTTTAAAAGGCCCACTCCACAACCATCAGTACCCCGATTAGAATACTCATCTCTTCCCAAGGGTGTAAACCTCCCTGGCAACGTGGGACATGACTCCCAGGGATGAGCCAGGACCCAGCATCAAGGGATTGAGAAAACCTTCTTAACCAAAAGGAGGAAAAGAGAAATGAGACAAAGTTGCAGTGGCTGAGAGATTTCAAACAAAGTCAAGAGGTCATTATGGAGGTTATTCTTATGCACTATACGGCTATCCCTTTTTAGTTTATGGTGTATTGGGGTGGCTGGAGGGAAGTACCTGAGACTGCTGAGCTGTGTTCTAGCAGCTATGATTCTTGAAGATGACTGTGTAACTATAGAGCTTTTAAGGTGTGACCATGTGATTGCGAAAACTTTGTAGCTGATGCTCTCTTTATCCAGAGAATGGACAGATGAGTAAAAACAAAAATAATAACAAGGAGAACATAAATAAATAAATAATGGGGGAGGGTGTGGGGTAAAAAGAAACTGGGTAGATTGCAATACTGGTGTTCAATGAGAGGGATGGGTAAGGGGTATAGGATGTATGGATTTTTTTTTCATTTTTCTTTTTATTTCTTTTTCTGAAGAGATGCAGATGTTCTAAAAATGGTCATGGTAATGAATACACAACTATGTGATGAATTGTGAGCCACTGATTGTATACTCTGGGATGTGCTCTATGGTACCTGAAGATATCGCAATAAAAATATTTTGTTTTAAAAAAAGAATACTCATCACCTCCTTCATGCCGGAATGAGGGACAGCAGGTCTGAACTACCCCACACCCTCTGCTCAGGGCTTTTAGTAGATTTTTCCCCACGATTCCAAAAAGCTTGCAGTCAGCCTGATGGGATCCTTCTAAACCAATATGGTTTTTACTCTTTATTTCTCTGTTGTCATATTTCAGCTCCTAAAACGGCCTGTCACCTGTGCTTTCCCACTGTCCCCCTCCCCAAAAAGGCATTTCACAAATCTATGTACAGTTTATCAATGTATTTATAAGGAAGCCAGTTTTGGTTCAGTTCACAATTCATCGGGGACGGGGAGGAGGGGTCTACCCCAGAGTCTCTGGGGCCCCTTTACCAGCTCAGTGGGTGCTCCCCAGATGCAGCAGCTGTTGCAGCTAATGGCTCACACCTGCCACCTCTCGGGAAAGCTGCTGTTGCCCGTGCAGTTGTGCAATTGTCCGTGCGGCTGGAGTAATTTAAGCCACCGATAGCCCCCACGGGATCAGGTGAAGGCTGGACTTTATCTGAAACCATGTCTTTTCTCAACTTCGTCCCTTTTCCTGTTTCTCCTGAGAACACTCCCTCGGTGGATCATCTTCCACAAAGCCCCATCCCAGGCTCGACCTGAGACAAGGAGACATGAGATAAATCATCGCTATAATCCCTTTTATAACCCCTTTGATTTTCCTAGAATTGCTATTTTAAGACTTTAGTTTTATCATAAGAGTGATGCATGCTTACAGCCAACACTCAAATAGTGTCAAAAGGGTATAAAGTAAAATGTACGTGATTCAAAACCCCACCCCAAATCCCAGTCCCCTGCCCTGAAAACGTAACCAGTGTTCATGTTTCAGTAGCCTTTCAGAATGTATCTTTGTTTATTTAAGCAGAAATATATGTATTTTTACATACATTCTCCCAGGCTATTCTACAACCAGCTTTTTCCTACTTAATATATCATGGACTTCTTTCTATTTTCAGTACAAAGAGATCTGCCTCAAATCTTAAAAATTGGTGGATCTGGGTGGGGTGTATGTGTGCTGCAGGGGCCAGGAAGTAGGAGTATGTTGGCGCTTTCTGTATGGGTTTTGTGTTATTTTTCTAGCTGTCCTGTAAGTTCGAAATTATTTCACAATAAAAAGTTTAAGAAAAATATTGCCATAGCCTTCTGTGACACAGTCAAAAGGATATTAGAAAGGAAATTAGAAAAAGGATATTAGATATTAGAAATGGTTTTTAAGATCTAGATTCTAAACCCAGACCTATTGCTATGCAACCTGTGTGACCTTGAGGGAATCACTTAACCTCTCTGAACCTCTCCTTCCACATCTATAAAATGAGAAAACTCCCCTCTCTGGGTTGTTCCAAAGGTTAAAAGAAAGGCAAAAGAAGAAAAGATAGTGTACATAAAGCTAACTGAAGAAAGTTTAGTGCCTATAATTAGTTAATTAAAACAGGAAATGTTGAGAGAGAGAGAGAGAGAGAGATTTGCCTTTAAAATAATTCTTAAGACTCATTTCAGCAGGCGCATCCCCTGTAACCGGCATGGTGTACCACTTCTATGTATCAAAGTTGAAAAACCAACAAATGGGAAATTTATTTTGTCATATGAACAACCGAGAGCTCATTTTGAGAAAATATTTGTGGTTCCCCCTCAAAAACCCAATGGAATGAGCAGGTGAACCGTATCTCCCATGAAATGGGTTGCAGACACCTTTAGTTTAAGATGCTGCAACTCACATGATGCAAACCCAGCTGTCCCAGGACTGGGTTAGAGTTCTCGAGAAAAGAGAGCTTGATTAGGTCCCCTGGTGTTCTTTATATTCTCCAGGAAAGCAGACACGCTCATGAACAAAACCACACACCTATGGCGGGCTGCTTATCCTTCCAGTTCCGTGTGTGTGAGTGTGAGTGTGGAACTGAGATGCATCAGGCAACAAGCACAAAATGGAGGCAGCACCCAAATAACACAGAAGTTATAAAATGTATTTAAAATATATAACAGAAAAGCAATAAAATGCCCCTAGTCCTCGGTACCCCACCCCGAATATCCCAGGGTGAACGCATCGTCCCGTATTCGGTGCCTTGCACGTGCAGGGTTGTTTGCACATTGTGTGCACACCTAAGGGGCACACGTGCTCACAGCCTCAAATCAGAATCTTGGGATCCTCAACCGCAGGTCTTAGCTTGGCGCCCTCATGTCTGAGCACCTCTGCCTACGAGGGGCGGGAGTGGGTGGGGGGGATGGGGCTGCTGGTGGAGGCAGCTGTGTGAATTGTAAGCAACTGGTTGCACCTCGGGGACCAATCGACCAACTGAAAAAAAAAAAGGAGGGGGTGCTACTGGAAGTTTCCAGCCCCACAGGAGAGATTAAGCGAAGAAGCCGAGAGTAGCCCCTGTGGGAAGTGCATCCTGTTTACAAAATAAGAGGTGAAGTGTGTGGCGTCGGGAGCCAGAGTCTGGCTCCGCTACTTTCTAGATATGTGGGGTCTTGGACATACCACTGAAATTCTCTGTGCCTCAGTTTCCTCCATGGGAATGCACTTAGAATAGCACGAGGCGCTCGGTAAGAGGGGAATAAGCATTTGTTAAATGAGAGAGACGTTCCTTTATTTCATCCTCACTGCGGTGCTGTGAGGACTGTGTAGTGATACTCTCTGGGAGAGGGGAAACTGAGGCACAGGAAGATGAAGGGTCTCCTCTGGCGAAGCATCAGAGCTGAATGCGGGGCTCATGACTTTCGGCCGCACTTCTGGCCACCACATCTGCTGCGTCTGCGTCCTCCTCTCTGCCTACATTAGTGGCAGCAGCCGTGCCCTGCCCCCCTGGCCCCACCCAGCAGCCCCCCACACTCAGTCCATTCCTCCCCCTGCCCCCCACACTCAGTCCATGCCGCCCCTAAGCCTCACCAGAGAAAACCTACAGCTTTTTGCACTGGAAACAGAACCTGCTGGACCTGAAACGAGAGCCCTAGGCACAGATTCCAAGACCAAAGGAAGCCCTGTTTGTGGGAAATGATTCAATCCCCTTGGACTCCGTGGAGACTCACCTCCCAGGTTTCAGCGGCTGCCCCACCTGTGCCCCATTTCCCCGCCAACTTGCCCAGCCCTTGGAGGGTGGAAAAGGCTCGAGAATGAAGGCAGATCACTGCGGGTTTTATTTGAATAAGTAATTAATTTGCAAGGTATAAAATTCGAAGATACAAAAGGGTATTCGGTGTAAACTGAGTCTCTCTCTCCCAGCCCTGCTCCCCAGGGCCGAAGTCTTGCCAGAGGCCCCTACTGTGGCTCGTTTCTTGTAAAAGGAAGAAGACCTTTACCTGAAATTGCTTTGCTTTTCAGGGAGCTGGTTTGGGTGAGCAACAGGCAGCCCCCAGAGCTAGACAGCATGTAAAAGCTGGGGCGCTTCAAGGAGCGAGGGAGACAGTCTGAAATGTGGGTCTAAGCGGGACCGTGGGAGCTGCTGAGAAGGGTGGGTCGTCGCCTCTGGCAGTGGGAGTACCAGAGAACAGCCGCCCTGGTTTTTCCCAAGCCCTTTGTGATGAATGCTGGGAGTCTGTGGCCATCCATTGCTCCCCTTCTTGCTATAAGGAAGGGACCAGTTTCTGAACATACGCAGACAGCTTCAGCCCTGTGCCGGAGCCACCGCGGGCAGCAGCCAGGGCTAAACCAGACATTGGCTTCCCCATCCCTTCCCTCCCTCTCTCTTCCTTTTCATTACTTTCACCTCTTTTCTCATTTCGATCCCCCACCTCCAACTGCACACTGAATGATGCCCCGGCTTCCTATGGAATTATGATTTACGGTTATTCATTTTATTAACTAAGTGGCTTTGCTGGGGGAAATATTAAGGCACTCTTGCCATTGTGACCTTGTCTTCCATGAGCTCATTGGCAGCTGGTGTTGCCATGACAACTTGGCTAGAGATGCGGGTACTGAGCTCCCATGGAAGGCAATGTGAATACTGGTGTGTGCGCGTGTAAAGGGGCGCAGACTTCCCGTGAGGCATATCCGTTGTGCAGGAAGCCGTGGATTTCCTAGCCCATACCTGCTTCTCCATCCAGTTTGGTCCAAATTCGCTTCAGGGCTGTAAATCAATTGGAAGGAGGCTTTGGAGGATGACTTCTTTGTTTGGCTTTCTGAGTGGCAAATTGGAACCAGGGACATCTAACGAATATTTCAGAGGCTGCTACCCATGTGAAATGAAGCAACTGCACCCACTTTAATGTTGATCTTAAAAATATCTTGGGCCTCACATTTTTTTTTCATGTGATTCTTTTATTAGATGAGAAAAGCAAGACCCAAAGGGGCTAGGGGACCTGCCCTGTGCAGGATTGTGTGTGTGTGTGGGGGGGGGAGTGCAGTTTAGGGCCAGGGTGGGCTTAGGGTGAGGAATGGGAACTTAATGCTCAATTGCTACAGAGTTTCTGTTTGGAGTGATGGGAACATTTGGTAATGGTGGGTGGTGATGGTAACCCAACTTTGGGAATGCATTTAACATCACCGAATTATATAATTGAATGTGATTTAAAAGGGAAATTTTAGGCTATCTATATGTTACTAGGATAAAAAATTTAATAAAGAAAAACAGCAGGATTGTACAACACAAAAAGTGCACTCTAATGTAAGACTGTGGATAGTTAATAGTACAATTTTAATAACATTGTTTCATCGATTGTAACAGAGGTGCCACCATAATGCTAAGTGTCATATGTTTGTAGGTTTGTTTGTCAAGATTTACAATGCTAAGTGTTATAATAAAAGGGCAGGGGTATACGGGAACTGCATTATCTGCATGATTTTTCTGTAAACCTATAACGTCTCTAAATATATATGTGATTAAAAAGAGTATGAGCTCTGATATCGTACTGCCTGCCCTCAACCCCTGGTTCCATCACGCATTCATTGTGACCTCGGCCAGGTTACGTTCCTGCTTTAAGCCCCCCGCTTGCTCATCTCTAAAATCCAAGCGCAACCTTCTGGGTACTGTGAAGTTAAACAAGATAATTCCCTGGGATACACAGGGAATTAGGGCCAAAGCAGGCCTAGAATCCAACGTGGCTGGCTCCTACTTAAACCGTAACTATTTCTGATTAATCCCTGCTGCCCTCTGTTTCCCAAGTATGTGCGACCTACCTTCCAAGGGAGAATGGAAACCCCTTTTGAGATGGGGCTTGTATTTTTTTGAAGCCCCTGTGAAGTATTTGTTTTGTTTTGTTTCATATTTTACCTATTTTTATTGACAAAACAACATATAAACACAAACATTCTTAACATACGAACATTCCATACTTGGTGTGCAATGGCTCACAATATCATCACATAGTTGTATATTCATCACCATGATTATTTCTTAGAATATTTCCCTGGGAATTATTTGTAAAACACCCTCTGTGGACCTAGCAGATAGTTGTTGATTTGAGGGTCATTGTTACATGCTTCACCCACGCATATAGTGTTCACTATATGGCTGGCTGTAGGGTCGCAGGGAAAAGGAATGAGAAGAAACCCTAGGGAAGGAAATGAACATTTTTTTTGGTCACCTCTTAAGAAACCAGGCATTTTGCTAAACTCTTTACAAACCTTTTTAATCACAACTCCCCTGTGAAGCGAGCAAACATCTTCCCACTGTGCAGATGAGAAAAATGAGCAGTCAGGCAGCCCCCAGGGGTCCCCCTGGCTGCCCTTTCCACCACTGGGCCCTCCTCAGACGTGGTGGTTCCCACAACTTCCCACCCGCTGCCTGTGAGCCAAGACCAGATTTCCTGAGGCCCTCAGAGGCATTCCGTGCAAACGGACACCTTTTCTATCACTGACACAAAGCAGAGCATACAAAAGCACAGTTGTTTAGCTCGGGGATCTAATGTATTCTCCCAGCCAAATTGGACAGGCACTGACAACCACACCACGCTGGGTAGTTTTGCAAAATGCCACTTGCTCAAACTTCTTTTCATCATCCTGTCAAGAGTCAGAGGGAGGCAGTGGAACCTCAAAGTCTTGTTGGGTGAAGCTAGCCTTTCTGGAAGTTGTATTTCACAGCGCCTGCAAAGTGGAAACATGCCCCCAGGGAGGGAAGGGAACAGGTCTTCAGCCAACCCGGCGCAGAGCCGCATAGAATCAAACCGAGTCCTGGGGAGCTTAGAAGGGGGCTGCAAGGCTGGCCTGGCATCTGGGCTCCCGCGGCCCCCGCGCACTTTCCCACCTCGTGTGTTGTTTAGGCCCGGGGGCTGACTCTCGCCAGCGGTGTCCCGGACAGCGCGCTGCCAACCTGATGCTCGCGCCCGCTGGAGACGCCTCCCCTCCGCTGCGTTAGCAAGGCGCGAGCGCTTGGACGCGCCACTTATTACAATCACCCTTAGGAGAGCCCCATTGCACGGGGAAATCTTTTTTAAGAGTTTTGGGCCTCGTCTTTTTAATTCACTCGACCCTTTGTACGCCAAATCCCGGGAGGGATGACCCCGCGGACTTCGAGGCGGTTCGCAGCAGCCCCCCACCCCCACCCCACGAGAGTGCCGGGGTGGCCTCCGCGCGCAGAGCTTGCGGGAGCGCAGAACCGCGAACCCAGCGCGCGACCCTGCTCCTGCACTGCAAGCAGGCGCGCGGCTAGCCGTGGGGGGCTGCGCCATTACGCACAGTAAGGCAGGGACGCCCGGGCTCCGGGCGCGGGATCTTGTCAGACGGACCAACAGTGTCTCAGCGACGCAGCGCCCGCCCCCAGGCCACCCGCGGGCAGGCGTGGGAGCTGCCCCCAGGAACCCCGAGCTCTGGTGGCGGGTACGAGGCAGCCCCGGGCGGATGAAGCCGGGGCTCCCCGGGACTGCCTTGGTGGTGCCGGGCAGGACTGACTCCAGTTTGCAGGCGGAGACCCCTGCTGGGCCACTCCTGGGGGTGCTTTTTTTTTTTTTTCCCCTAGAGGAGATGCGAAGCCCCGGGCGGGTGCGGGCTGCGCCCCTGAGTGCGCTCGGGGACGGGTTTCTCCACTCGCGCTCGGTCGGATCCGCTCTCCGCCTCCACGGGGGAAGGAAGTTCGGGGGAGGCTCAGGCAGCTGCTCAGCACTAGGTGAGCTACGTAATCGCTGGGGACTTTGGAAGTCCAGGGCTGGGGCTCGCCGCTCCGGGCACCGCTTCGCTTGGTCCGCAAAGCTCCCTGGATCGCACTCGAGGAGCCCTGTTCCTACAGCCGGGATTTAGAGGTGGAATTCCTAAGGAAGGTGGCTGGTGTCGCCCCCCCCCTCCCTGCATCCCTCATGCCCTGGGGAAAGGGGCAGCTTCTCCTCGGGGTCCAGTGCTGCAGAGACTGCCCGCCCGCTGTCCTGCTGAAGTTGGGCAAATCAAAGGCGTGTCCTCGGGCAGCGGCCGGGATTCTGGCTCGGGGAAAGCGGGCTTGGAAAATCCCTTGCCACGCTTTCTCCCCCTGATTCCCCACCTTGCTGTTTCCTTCATGGCAGGTAGAGGTGGGGCAATGGGCTCCAAGCGGTCGTGCATTTCGTGCATTGGAGGGAGAGAGGACACCTGAGTCTCACACTAATACGAATGCTTGGTTTTAGGGTTTACAGTGCTTTTTCTTGGCACACCAGAATTTTCATAAAGCCTTCCTGTGTTGGACCCCTGGGCAGTGTGATCTAGTCACTCTTTCTTAAATTCACCTGAGCATAAGAATTATCATGTCAGGTTTTTTTTTTTAATGATTTTTTTAATTGTAAAAATAATAACGTATATACAAAAAAGCAACACATTTCAAAGCACACCGCAAAATTAGTTATAGAACAGATTTCAGAGTTTGGTATTGGTTCCACAATTCTAGGTCTTTCCTTCCAGCTGCTCCAAGGTTTTGGAGACTAAAAGAAATATCAATTTCATGACTCAGTATCATACTCATTTGTATGGCAAATGATAATAAGTAGCAATATCTAGCTGAAGCTTGCATAAGAGTAGCCTCCAAAGTAGCCCCTCTATTTGAAGTCTCTCAGCCAACTATACCTTAATTGTTACAATTCCTTTCCCCTTTTGGTCAGGTAGGCATTGTCAATCCTGTGGTGCCAGGGCCAGGCTCATCTTGGGAGTCATCTCTCATGTTGCCAGGGAGACTTTCACCCCTGGACGTCATGTCCCACGTAGGGGGGAGGCTAATAATTTCACTTGCACTGTTGGGCTTAGAGAGACTGAGGCCACATCTGAGCAACAAAAGAGGTCCTCCAGAAGTAACTCTTAGGTATACCTACAGGTAGGCTAAGCTTCTCTGCTACCTACATAAACTTCACGAGCTCAAGCCTCAAGATTAAGGGCTTGGCTTATTGACTTGGGTATCCCTAATGTTGGACACAGTATCAGGGGTTCCCCCGGTGATAAAGTTTAATAGGTCCATATTTTTTCTCCCATCCCTCAAGGGACTTTTGCCAATACTTTTGAATTATCTCCTCAATATACTGTGGAATGTATCCAGGCATTACCTTTAACTATGAAGAATTAAAAGCCCTCATTCCCTTTCTGGGCTCCCCGTGTTTGGGTTGTTTAAATGATCTATCCACACAGGTTGAGTTAGATTATGTGTTACAGAAAGTGGTGAGGTTTTAGACAAAATAAACCTCTCTTCCTTTGGTCTCATAGAGTAGGTGAAGTTTTAAAACACAGACAATGTCCTCCTTATCCCTGCATTCTGATTTACCTTAGTCCCCACTAGATAGGCTTCGTTCTTATCTCTAATTAAGGACCCAGGTAGTTTTCAAGAGGGGCTTCTGGGCCCCTGGCTGATGTCTCTTAGCAAGTATGAGTGGGGCCTAAGCACATTCCACACTTGGGTAAATTCTGGAAGCAGGGAGCTCCGGGAGCTTGGCACTTTCTTCCCTTGGGCAAATCATTCCTCTCTTTCTACCTCAGTTTCTGCATTTGAAAAACAGGAACTAATGTCAAGAGGTTGTGAAACTAAAATGCTTCAAAAAAGGGAAGGGAGTTCAGTTCCTGGCCCATGTACCCCCCCCCCCAAAAAAAGGGTGGGGAGGGAGGAAGAGAATACATAAAAACCAAGTCTTGTTATTAATTAACAACAGATTGGGCCAGGGTGGAAAACTTGTGTTGACAGCAGCTCAGAAGTTAAGTCAACAGGCTGAGATCACGCAGCACTAAAAGGCAAGCTGCAATGTCAATCCAGGTGCTTGTTACTGCTTCTGTTTATTTTCCAGCCAGACTTTGCCGAAGGCTTCGGAGTAGTTGGAGAGTTTGCTTGCTTGCCCCATTCACTGGGCTTTTAGCAGCAGAGGCAATGGACAGGGCATTCTCTGAGCCACCCTGGCCGTTGAGGCGCGTTACAGGGACATTCTTATTCTCTTCGGAATGGCTGACTTGACTGTGAGACAAGGGGAGTGGCTGCCCCTGGGGCAATGACTTCCAAACCAAACCCAAACTCATAAACATTCTTTGGCCTCTTCACCCGTGTCCAGGGCGAGTAATTGGCAGTTGTGCAGCAGGGGGACATGCGGCAGGAGAACGGAAGGCTGTGGGTCACTCGTAGATGAGTGCTAGCAGAGACTCGTGCTGTGCATTGCAGAGAAGTCACTCGGCTCTTTGAGAGACGCAAGCGCTGAGACCACCCTCACCAGAGCCTACCTGCCTATGTGTGGGATAGATGTGTCAAACAGAAGGGGAGAAACAGGCAAGAAAACTCAGGGTGGGATCTGTCCAATATGATGCCTTGTGCAAATTACGAAAAACACTTCTTTATCAATACGCTTGGTAGCAACCTGCCAGAAAATCGTTTTAATGCAGATTTAGGTCTCTGTGATCTGCATAGTGCCCCTAGGTGTTGCACGGAGCTTACACAATGAGCGTTTGCCTTCCCCAAGGGAGTCCAGAGCTCAAACAACTGCAGCTTTCTCCTCCTTCATATCCTACTTACAAATCTTCCCTGCTTCTCCAGGGTCCTTCTATAACTAGGTAGGGATACCTGTCCTGCCATGCAATGGTCTCCTAAACTGTTCCTTCCCAAATAGGAAAAAAAAAGCAATTCATCTATCCAAGAAATTTTTTTTCTTGGGCATCAGAAGCAGGAAAGGAAAAGTAGTTTGGATGCCAAAATGTTGTACTCTCCAAATATTTTAAAAGGCTTAGGAAGATAGCCCAAGTGTCCATCTACAGAAGAATGGACAAAGTGTATGTGTGTGCAGTGGAATATTACTTGGCCACGAAAAAGAATGAGGTTCTGATCCATATGACAACATGGGCGAACCTTGAAGACATATCCTGAGTGAAAGAAGCCAGACACGCAAGGCCAAATGTTATGACTTTCCACCTATGTGAAATCTCTCAAACGGGCAAACTCATAGATGTAAAGTAGATCAGAAATGACCAGGGGCCAGATGGTGGGGAGTGGAAGGAGGAGTGGGGAGTTACTGCCTAAGGAATACAGAGCTTCTGTCTGGGTGATGAAAAAGTTCTGGTAATGGATGGTGGCTATGGTAGCACAACTTTATAAATGTATTTAATAAAACAGGATTGTTCGCTTAAAAATGGTTAAAATGGAAATCCTTATAATAAATGTGTTTTCATGATAAAATTATTTTTTTTTAAAGTTCAGGAAGATAATGTTCCAGGAAATCTGGGTCCTGTGATGACCTAGGGAGGGACTGAGGGAGGCAGAGGAAGGCGGAGGCAGTGCTGGGAAAGGCAGAGAATGCAGTAACTAGGCTTTCTCCCTGCGGGGGTTGAGGCTCCCCCGTCTGTACACCTCTTTCAGTGGGTCAGCCCTCGGCAGGAGTGGCTATGAATCTGCATCTCATGGCTGTGTTACTGATGACTTGGAGATGCAAATTCCTGGAAGAGTCTTCTCAGTCATCCGAGCAAACAGCAGCCTTGGAAAAGCGACCGCCAGTGGAATAGCCAAGAGAGGTGGACAGCTACAGCCGGTGCCAGCTCAGCAGTTGGCGACGGCCTCTGCTAGGGCTGCTGCAGTAAAGTCCCACAGAGCGGCTACTTTATTCCCTCAAGGCTCTGGAGGCTGGAAGTCCGAAATCAAGGCATCTGCACGGCCACACTCCACCCCCCCCTGCCCCGCCCCTGAAGTCTGTAGGGTTCTGGCATGACTTATCAGCCATCCGTGGCATACCTCAATCTCTGCTTCTGTCACACAGCTGTCATCTCTCTCTTGCTGGGTCTGATGTCCCTCTCCTTATATGGACACCATTCATGTTGGATCAGGACCCAGCCTCATCCAGTTTGGCCTCACCTTAACTAATACCATCCTCAAAGATCCCATTTCCCAATGGGATTGCACACGCGGGACCAGAGATTAGGACTTGAACTTGGCTTTTTTGGGACAACGCAATTTAATCCATGACAGCCTCGTAACTTCCTTTCCCTAACTTCGATTCTGCAAGGCTCCTCTCCAGTTCCCCTGTAAATTCTTCAATCATTAGAAGTCTCCCCTTCCCCCTGGGTAAATGCCAGAATGTCCAGTGTGAATTCGACTGCCCTGGGTCGCCAGGTGGCACTGCAGTGGCTGGAGTAGTTGGCGTGTCTCTCCGGACCCCTTCTTCAGGAATAATTGATTTTCCCGCAGAAGCTGGGGAAGTCGGTTTTGGGGTTTATCACTCTGCAAGGTACTCACGGTGTTTTATTATTTTTTTTTCCCTCAAAACCCCAGTTAGACCTTTTCTGGGGGAATATTATGCCATTTGGAGCTTTATTTAATTATCTGCCTAGTCAGGGAGAGGATTAATGCCTCTTAGCAACTGGAAGGTTCTCCAAAGGCTGTAAGGGGGGTGGGGTGGGGGCTGGCTATGTGGTTACCCCACTTAATAAAGCAGCCTTTTCTGAGTGATTAAGCAGACTCTGTCATGATTGTTTTCTGCCTGCCATAGCCAGGGCGTTCCCCTTTTAAAAGAAACCTTGATTGAGAATGGGAGGGCCTTTGCTAAGTAGTGATGCCATTTATGGGTCAACCATTCGATCAATATTTATTGAGCCCCTTCTACATGAAAAGCCAGAGGTTTCTACTTTAGCTGGACTTTAGAATCACCAAGGCAGCTTTTGCTTTTTTCCATTTTAGCCGTTTTTAAATTTTACTTTTTCATGCAGTTTTATTGAGATATATTCACACACCATACAAACTATCCAAATTATACAATCACTGACTCACAGCATCATCACATAGTTTTGTAAACAACCCCAAGATCAATTTTAGAACATTTTCATTACTCCAGAAAAGAAATAAAAATTTAAAAGGTAACCCAATCCCCCCATACCCATCATTCCCCTTATTATTGACCCAGGGTGTTGATATAGTATATGTGTTACTGTTGATGAAAGAGTATTAAAATATACATTTTTAAATTGCATAAAATTTTTATTACCAGTGCATTCTTCCACACTTTAAAATAGGACAAAATATTTTTGGAAGGTAAACTATTCATAGCAAAATAAATGCCAAACAATTTTTTTAATTGGAGAATTATTTCACTTTATACTTTCTGTATTATATACATACACTTGGTGTGTCTATGTATGTACATGTGTATAAAGTTTAAGATATACACATGTGATATATACACAATTATGGAGAATTTATAGTAGTCAATTTTACAATCATTTTAATAACTGCACACACCAAATTAATGTTCACAAAATGAAGCCACTTTCTCAATTGTAAGAGTATTAAAATATCACTGTTAGCTGTAGCCCATAATTTGTAATAGATACCTTTTCCCCAGATATCCCTCTGTTATTCTCACTGTAGTGTTATGCATTTGTTCTAGCTCATGAAGGAACTTTTTAATATGTCACAGACCTTGTCCACACAAGGGTCGCTGTGTTATACATTCCCTTGTTTTAACCTCCAACTTTCCTTCTGGTGACGTAATGATTCTAAGGCTTCCCCTTTCCACCACATTCCACCACCATTCAGCACTGCTCGTTATTCCCACAATAACATGCTAGCATCACCTCTACCCTTTCCAAACGTTTTCGCTCTACCTGGTTAAACATGCTGCACATATTAAGCAACTGCTCCCCATTCTTTAGCCTCATCCAATATCCTGGTAACCTATGTTCTATATTTCCTGCTTGTAAGTTTACATATTATAATTCCTGGGGGGCATTTTAAACACACCCAGGTCTGGGCCCAGGTGAGCGTGATGTGCAGCCGGGAATTGAGGATTCCAGGTAGGGGCTGGGCTTTTTGCCAGGGATGCAGGAGTGACCAAGGCCCAGGCTTCTGCTCCTTGATGCTCCTTAAACGCTGAGGACTTTATCCCCGATGTGCCCTGCTCAGCAGACAGGCCAGAGGACAGATGGTGACCTCGCCCTCCCCGCTCTCCCCGCGGGGACAAAACCATCCAGATTCCCCACGGCAGACTCAGTTTCAGGGATTCTGAATCGGCGAGCCCAGAACCCTTAACTTTTTCCTTTGGAAAAGCTGGTCTCCAGCGCTTGGGCACTCACTCGTGGGTGATTTGGTTGGATTCCACCAGGGGGCACAGTTCACCTGGTTTGCTGAGATCAGGACCCAGCGATCCGCCCGGAGGCGGCACCCAGGGGATCGGCGCCGCCTGCGGGGCTGGGGCCGGGGGCGGGGTGCTGGATCCTGGCCCGAGGTGCTGGGTTGGCATTGACCCATGGCTGTGCTTCTGCTTTGGAAGCGACCTCAGCCGACCGGGAGCCAGAGCTGGGTTTGATGGGCCCTTGGCCCGAGGTATTGCGCTTGAAATTCGCACTGCTGGGGTTTTCCTGCAGCGCCCTGGGGCCTGCGTGCTCAAGGTGGGGCGTTCCTCAGAGGGAGCCACGTTAGAGGGGGACTCCGGCACCACCTATGGCCTTTCAATATAGAGGAAAAATGCACAGGGAGCCACTTTATTTAAAACGAGCCTTCAGCTCTTGCCCGTATTCTGTGTTCTGAGAGTGGGAACCAGTGTGGCTACGCCATATGTAGGGCTCAGTGCATATGAAAATGCGTGCTCTCGTGCAAAAATTATTGAGGATTTCAAGATGGTGACAGCAAAGCATTCGACAAAGCACAGGCCCTACTGAACGGGGAGGGGCTGGTGGTGCGGTGAGACTGCAGAGGTTGGATCCCATAAAGCTGGAGCCCTGAGCACCCACCAAGACCTGGAGAGAAAGTGCGCCGGGAGTGGCCTCAGGTAACCAAGTGCCACTCACATGCCATGACTAGAGGTTATCCTCCTTCCACTCCTGAACCTGCATCTTCATCAGGTCGCCCCTTTCCCTGCTGCTGCTCCTGAGAATGCTGACCACTTCCTACCCAGGGTGGGGGCAGGTGCACATGTGATGGGGGGAGGTGGGATGGGCATTCTGTGCCCTCACTTGGCCGACACCAGAGATAAAATGCCACAGTCCAGAGCAGAAGATCTTGTAACTGTTCACGAAGGTTATTATTATTATTATTATTTTAAGTAATATTTTCAAAGCAAGTGGATGCTTCTTTCCCCTTCTCGCAGGACATCTGCTGCTGTTTCTGTCATCAGATGCCTCTGACGGCTTAGTGCTGGCAGTGAGGGGGATGGTCTCCAAATCTTTCTCTCGTCTGTGCTCTGTGCTCTGCCTGCTGCAGTTCTCAGAACTGAAGGCTGGGGGTCTGCCTCCTGATAACTTTCAGTTGTGCAGCTGCAGACTGCACCAGGGATACTAATCTCGGGCTAGGAAAGGAAGATTTTCCAGGATCCCAGCCCAACTGTGCTTTGGGCCACAGTTTTTAAAAAGTGGATTTATATGGAAAAAAAAAGAAAGAGGAAAATATGGTTCTGTTTGTAATTTATGCCATTCTTCTGTCCAATTCCTTCATCTTTGAGAGGAACATAGAGCCGGAGAGGAGGCAGCCCCTCCTTACAATCTCCCAATCCCATCCCATACACACACACACAAGATGAGATGTTAACACATGTGTGGGAATTCACACTTCCTCTATGCTATAAATTGGCTCCAGCACTTGGAGCCCAGAGGGTCCCGGGCTGGGGTGTTTCCCTGCCACACTCTGTCCTGCGGGCTCAGTCACGAGGAGCTGCTAGCCTCTGTTTGTTGGAGGGGCACCACTCCCCCAGCTGGGCCTGACATCTAGTCCTGATTCCATGTCCTCTAGCCTTATGAGCTTGGTGAAATTCTCAGCTTCTCTGAGCCTCAGTTTCCATGTCTGAAAAATTGGGGCGATAATACTTTATTCATTTTTCAGCCTGACTTTGAGTGTGAGCCATCTGTTGGCAGTGTGCTGGGAGCTGGAGACATCACAGCAGTAACAGGGACAGAGGTGGCCCCTACCTGCACACACCGTTCGGTCACATTGGCCTGCCTGCCCAGCTGGGTCTCCCAGAGCAGAGTGGACACCTGCCGCATACCTTTCTCCAGGTCCCGCCCAGCTTCTGGTTGGCTTTGACCGATGGGCATATTAGAGGAAGACTGGGGGAGGAAGACTGGGGGAGGAGGGGGGCCTTCTGGCTGGTGACCCTGGCTCCTGGGCTCAGGTCTCAGCACCTCACCCCTGGGCTCCTCACACACAGGGTCAGAGGTAGCTCCTGTTGATCCCTCTGTTGCTTCATCATTCTCCATTCAGTCTTCATGTTGCTTCGTCTCCTGAGTGACCAACCCCTGCACCCAATTCCCTCCGTTGGAAGTGGTTTCTGTTAGACCCTGATAAAATAGCACCATATATAGTATGACCTGGGAGGTCCTGGGTGTCATGGTGTTTTAGTTTGTTAAAGCTGCCAGAACGCAGCACACCAGAGGTGGATTGGCTTTTAATAAGTAAGAGGATTTATTTAGTAAAAAATTTGTAGTTCTTCAGAGGAAAGGTAGCTAGCTGTCATCTGTGTTTC
This sequence comes from Myrmecophaga tridactyla, assembly GCA_004026745.1. Taxonomy (NCBI): domain Eukaryota; kingdom Metazoa; phylum Chordata; class Mammalia; order Pilosa; family Myrmecophagidae; genus Myrmecophaga; species Myrmecophaga tridactyla. The sequence goes on along the minus strand of PVIY010023591.1, from coordinate 10,688 downwards.
TCTGTCACATGGGAGGGTGCACAGTGATGACTGCTAGCCTTTTCTCCTTGCTTCTGGGTTCCAACGGCCTTCCCCAGGGCGATTCCTTTCTGCATCTCCAAATGTCGTCTGTGCTGAGATGAGGTATGCTGAGCTGCTTGTGCTGTGCAGCACTGAGCTCTCTTCTGACCTCTCTCTTTCAAGCCTCCAGCTTGAAACATCCCTCATCGTGGGAAGTATGCCCTTAGCCGACTGCAGATGTAATCAGCCATAGACGAATTTCACATGATAATGATTCACGTCCATGGCAACAGAACTAGGCAGCGTCACCTGGCCAAGTTGACACTTGACCACACATAGCAACATCTAACTCCCAAACAACAGGAGCAGCTGTTACTGTTATCAGTAGTGTGGTTGTTACTGTTTATGCTCCTAGTATTGCCATCTCCAACCTCACATTCTCCGCTTCCAGCTCCCTAGACCTTGGTCTTCCGGGCGTTAGACCCTGCCTAAGTGGGAGTGGGAAGTTGAGGCTCCCAGAACCAGGGGAGACAGCGGTAGAGCAGAGAGGGTGCAGGGAGCATGGGCCTGGCTGCACTGACGCAGAGCAGGTCTGTGCTGGTTTGAAGCTATTATTTACCCGGGAAAGCCATGGTTTTTGTTGTTGTTTTCATGGCAGTCTCTGGGAATTGAACCCAGGTCTCTGGCATGGCAGGTGAGAATTCTGCCACTGAGCCGCCACCATTGTACTGCCCAGAAGAGCCATGCTGTCCAACCTTGTGGGGGAAGCTGTTTTAATCCTGATTCCATACTGTAGGGTAGAAACTTCTGATTAGATTATTTCCACGGAGATGTGACATGCCCAGTTGTGGTTGTGACCTTTTGGTTAGATGGAAATGTGGCTCACCCGTTTCAGGTGGGTCTTGATTGGTTTACTGGAATCCTTCGAAAGGGGAAATATTTTGAAGAAACCTCAGAACTGAGAGGCAGAGCCAATGTAGACACTTGGGGAACAATTGCTTCCGAGGTGACAAAGACATGGATATTTAGAGTTGCTTGGAGTGCAGACAGAGCCCACATAGCCAGAAACCTTTGGAGATGAAGAAAGAAAATGTCCTGGGGAAGCTGTTTGAAATGAGAAGCCGCAGACCCCAGGTGAGGCCACCCACATGCCTTCCCAGCTGACAGAGGTGTTCCCGACTCATCGGCCTTTTTTGAGTCAAGGTATCTTGTCTTGGATGCCTTAGTTTGGACATCTTTATAGGCTTAGAACTGTCAACTTGTAATTTATTAAATTCCCTTTTTAAAAGCCATTCCATTTCTGGTATATTCCTTCATGCAGCTTAACAAACTAATACAGGATCCTTGGGCCAGCTGACGCCAGGTGGGGGTGCTTGTGGGGATATGGGCTTCAGGAGCATTGGCTTGGGAAAACCAGGTGAGTGGACATTGGAGAGGTCTGCATCACGCCAAGGCGATGCTTCTGGGGAGGCCGTGTGTAGCATCAAGCCAGGGGAAAGAAAGACTTGTTCTCAGAGAGCAAGCCCCCTGCTCCTCAGCTCGTGCTCTATTCAGAATGTCCCCAGTGCATCTGGGGGACTGAACCAGGGTGGCCTCTTCTCTTCTAGCTTCTGGTTGCAGCTCATTACCATTTTGCTGCCTGGATAGACGGGCACCAGGCTTTTGTCTGGAAGCTGTTTTCCCTGGAAACAATTATTTAAATAAACTTATTTTAGAATAGTTTTAGATTTACAGAAAAGTTGTGAAAACTAGTATGACCAATCCTTTATACCCCACACCCACTTTTCCTTCTTGTTATCATCTTACATACGTCTGACATATTGGTCACAACTAATGAGCCAGTGTTAATGCACTGTAATGAACTGAAGTCCGTACTTCATTCACATTTCCCTGGTTTTTCCCCTAAGGTCCTTTTTCTGCCCTAGGATCCCATCCAGGACCCCACGTTGCAGTTAGTGGTCTGGCCTCCTCATGGCCCTGACAGTTTCTCAGGTTTCCCTCTGTCATGGTCAGGTTAATGTGTCAACTTGGCCAAGTGGTGGTACCTGTTTGTCTGGTTGGGCAAGTGCTGGCCTGTCTGTTGCAATGAGGACATTTCATAGAATTAAATCATGATCACGTCAGCTGCTTCCACAGCTGATTCCATTTGTAATTGGCTGAGGGGAGTGTCTTCTCCAATGAGTGATGCTTAATCTAATCTTGGAAGCCTTTTAAGAAGGATTCAGAAGAGACAGGCTCTCTTCCTGCTTCAGCCGGTGAGCCTCTCCTGTGGAGTTTGTCCAGCCCCTCCATCAGAATCATTGGCTTCACAGCCTGCCCTGCAGATTTTGGACTCTGCATTCCCACGGTTACATGAGACACTTCTATAAATTTTTTTTATTAATTTTTTTTTAATTAATTAAATTTTTTTAATTAATTTTTTTAATTAAAAAAAATTAACAAACAAAACATTAAGATATCATTCCATTCTACATATACAATCAGTAATTCTTAATATCATCACATAGTTGCCACTTCTATAAATTTTATATTTGCCAGTGTTTCCTGTTGATTCTGTTTCTCTAGAGAACACTAACTAATACAACCTGGTACCAGGAGTGGTTTTTAAGAAACAGAATCTTAAAAATGGGTTTTTAGGAATGATTTTCTACTCTGACTGGACTCAAAGGCATTAAGGACTCTGGTTCCCATAATCAGAATGACACTCCCAATCCATGGAGTGAGTTGGCAAAAGAGATAGTCAAAATATCACCATTTGATTCTCCTAATGCTTCGCTTGTATGAAGCCAGGCTCTGGGGGATAATGTTTTTGACACCTTTACGGAGTTTTGTGGAAATAAGAGGTACAGAGGTGTAGGCTGGTTGTTGTTAGATACACTGGATACATTAAGGAGTTTAAGGAATAGGCTTAGGCTTCAAATGAGAAGTTTAAGCATCATCTGACAGATGTAGAAGTTTCTGTGAGTATCCTGAAGGAAAATCTTATTTCCCTGTAGCCATAGACTTGAGATCTCTGAAAATCAGACTCAGAATCTTATTGTTAGAGTAGCAACTTTACAAAGTAGACTGAAATCTCAGTGTTGCATGGTGTCTGCCGTTAAAGTGAGGACATTGATCAGAAAGGAGTGAAATCCTGAAAAATGGGATGGTGACATATGAGTTGATAATGATGTTGGGGGTGAGGTTGAAACCCCAGGTCATGCTGAGTCTTCTCTAGATAACCCTGTAATAGTTTGCCCTGAGGACATAGCTGCCCCTCCTCCAGTCTGCCTTGAGGAATTGGCCACCCAACCTCCTCCTGAAAGAATTAGCCCTAGAGTGATTAATCCTGTTTCATCAGATGAAACTGCAAATGAAGACCCTGAAGCAAATGGCTTGGAAGATATTTCTAATTCTTTTCATGACTCACCCCACCACCCCTCATTTCCTCCAGACCTATGACTAGACTAAAGTCCCAACAGGCCTCTAAAGGTGAGGTACAAAGTTTCACACATGAGGAGGTACATTATACTGCAAAAGAACTGTGTGAGTTTTCCAATTTATATAGACAGAAATCAGAGGAATATGTGTGGCAATGGATTTTAAGGGTGTGGGATAATGGTGGGAGGAATATTAGGCTGAATCAGGCTGACTTTATTGATATGGGCCCACTAAGCAGAGATTCTGCACTCAATGTTATAGCTCGAGGGGTTAGAAAAGGTATTAACAGCTTGTTTGGATGGTTGGTTGAAACATGGATCAAAAGGTGGCCAACATTACCTGAGGTTGAAATGCCAGAACTGCCCTGGTATAATGTAGATGAGGGGATCCAGAGGCTTAGAGAGATTGGAATGTTAGTGTGGATTTATCATGGAAAGCCTACCCTTACACCCCAGGAATGTCCGGAGGATGCACCTTTTACCAGAACAGTGAGAAATAAATTTGTGAGACTAGCACCATCATCCCTGAAGAACTCTGTTGTTGCACTTCTCTGTAGGTCAGATATTACTGTAGGAACTGCTGTCACTGAGCTGGAATCCTTAAACACAGTGGGGATGACAGACAGGATCCTGAGTTGGCAGAAACCAGGCTGTAGCACTTAATCGCCAAAGACAGGGTAGACGCGGCTATTATAATAGACAGCAAACTCAAAGCAGGAGTCAAAATTATGTGACTTGCAGAGTTTTGTGGCATTGGCTAGTAAATCATGGGGTACCTAGAAATACAATAGAAGGGCAGTCTACTAAATTCTTGTTCGAGCTGTATAAACAAAAGCGTTCTAGGTCAAGTGAACAGAAGTCTAACCCAAATTACAAAAACACAGAGTCACGGCCCCTTAATCAATTTCCAGACTTGAGACAGTTTACAGACCCAGAGCCCCTTGAATGAAGGGGAGGCCAGGTCCCTTTGGGGGAAAACCCTATTAGGCTGACACAAATTTATACTGTTAATCTTCCTCCAAGCCTTCCCCAAAGAGACCGACGGCCTTTTTCCAGGGTAACTGTGCACTGGGGAAAAGGAAATGATCAGATATTTCAGGGATTATTAGACACTGGTTCAGAAGTGACATTAATTCCAGGGGACCCAAAACGTCACTCTGGTCCACAGTCAGAGTGGGGGCTTATGGAGGCCAGGTGATCAATGGAGTTTTAGCTTGGGTCCATCTCACAGTGGGTCCAGTGGGCCCCCAGACCCATTCTGTAGTTACTTCCCCAGTTCCAGAATGTATAACTGGAATTGACATACTGAGCAACTGGCAGAATCCCCACATTGGCTCTCTAACTCATGCAGTGGGGGCTATTATGGTGTGAAAGGCCAAGTGAAAGCCACTAGAACTGCCCCTACCTAGCAAAATAGTAAATCAGAAGCAATACCAGATTCCTGGAGGGATCGCCAAGATTACTGCCACTCTTAAGGACTTGAAGGATGCAGGGGTAGTGATTCCCACCACATCCCCATTCAACTCTCCTGTTTGGCCTGTGCAGAAAACAGATGGGTCTTGGAGGATGACAGTGGATTATCGTCAGCTCAACCAGGTGGTGACTCCAATTGCAGCTGCTATTCCAGATGTGGTATCATTGTTTGAGCAAATCAATACATCCCCTGGTACCTGGTATGCAGCTATTGATCTGGCAAATGCTTTTTTCTCAATAGCTGTTAGTAAGGACCAGAAACAGCTTGCTTTCAGCTGGCAAGGTCTGCAATATACTTTCACTGTCCTACCTCAGGGGTATATCAACTCTCCAGCCCTATGTCATAATCTTGTCTGCAGGGATCTTGATCATTTCTCACTCCCACAAGACATCACACTGGTCCATTATATTGATGATATCATGCTGATTAGACCTAGTGAGCAAGAAGTAGCAACTACTCTAGACTTACTGGTGGGCATTTGCATATCAGAGGATGGGAGATAAATCCAACAAAAGTATAGGGTCCTTCCACCTCAGTGAAATTTCTAGGTGTCCAGTGGTGTGGGGCATGTTGAGATATCCCTTCTAAGGTGAAGTTTAAGTTGCTGCATCTGGCCCCTCCTACAACCAAAAAAGAGGCACAACGCCTAGTTGATCTCTTTGGATTTTGGTGACAACATATTCCTCATTTGGGTGTGCAACTCTGGCCATTTATCAAGTGACCAGAAAAGCTGCTTATTTTGAGTAGGACCTGAACAAGAGGAGGCTCTGTGACAGGTCCATGCTGCTGTACAAGCTGCTCTGCCACATGGACCATATGATCCAGCAGATCCAATGGTGCTGGAAGTGTCAGTGGCAAATGTAGATGTTGTTTGGAGATTCTGGCAGGCCCCTATAGGAGAATCACAATGCAGACCCTTAGGATTTTGGAGCAATGCCTTACCATCTGCTGCAGATAACTACTCTTCTTTTGAGAAACAGCTTTTGGCCTGCTACTGGGCCTTAGTAGAGACTGAACGTTTAACCATGGGCCACCAAGTTACCATGAGACCTGAGCTACCTATCATGAGCTGGGTGTTGTCTGACCCAAGAAGCCATAAAATTGAGTGTGTGCAGCAGCACTCTATTGTAAAATGGAAATGGTATATACAAGATAGGGCCAGAGCAGGTCCTGAAGGCACAAGTAAGTTATATGAAGAAGTGGCCCAAATGTCCATGGTCTCCACTCCTGCCACATTACCTTCTCTTTCCCAGACCAGAGCTATGGCCTCTTGGGGAGTTCTTTACAGTGAATTGACTGAGGAAGAGAAACTCAGGCCTGGTTTACAGATGATTCAGCACGATATGCAGGTACCACCTGAAAGTGGACAGCTACAGCACTACAACTCCTTTCTGGGGTATCCTTGAAGAACAGTGGTGAGGGGAAATCCTCCCAGTGGGCAGAACTTCGAGCAGTGCACCTGGTTGTTCATTTTGCTTGGAAGGAGAACTGGCCAGAGGTGCGTTTGTATACTGACTCATGGGCTGTTGCTAATGGTTTGGCTGGATGGTCAGGGACATGGAAAGACCATAATTGGGAAATTGGTGACAAAAAGTCTGGGGAAGAAGTATGTGCATAGACCTTTCTGAGTGGGCTAAAAACATGAACATATTTGTGTCCCATGTGAATGCACACCAGAGGATGACTTCAGCAGAGGAAGGGATAAGCAAGTGGATAAGATGGCCCATTCTGTGGATACCAGTCAGCCCCTTTCCCCAGCAACTCCTTTCATTGCCCAATGGGCTCATAAACAAAGTGGTCATGGTGGTAGGGATGGAGGTTATGCATGGGCTCAGCAACATGGACTTCCACTCACCAAGGCTGACTTGGCTACAGCCACTGCTGAGTGCCCAGTCTGCCAGCAGCAGAGACCTACACTCTGGAACCGATATGGCACCATTCCCTGAGGTGACCAGCCAGCTACATGGTGGCAGGTTGATTATATTGAACCCCTCCCTTCATGGAAGGGGCAGTGATTTGTTCTAACTGGAATAGACACATACTCTGGATATGGGTTTGCTTTCCCTGCATGCAGTGCTTCTGCCAAAACTACCATCCGTGGACTTTCAGAGTGCGTTATCCATCGTCATGGTATTCCACACAGCATTACTTCTGATCAAGGAACACATTTCACAGCAAATGAAGTGCGGGAATGGGCACATTGTCATGGAATTCTCTGGTCTTACCATGTTCCCCATCATCCAGAAGCAGCTGGATTGATAGAATGGTGGAATGGCCTTTTGAAAACTCAATTACAGTGCCAACTAGGTGGCAATACCTTGAAGGGCTGGGGTAATGTTCTCTAGGAAACTGTATATGCTCTGAATCAGCATCAGCTGTATGGTGCTGTTTCTCCCATAGCCATGGGTCCTGGAACCAAGGGATGGAAATGGGAGTGGTACCACTCACTATTACCCCTAGTGATCCACTAGGAAAATTTTTGCTTCCTGTCCCTGCAACCCTGAGCTCTGCTGGTCTACAGGTTTTAGTTCCAAAAGGGGTAGTGCTTCCACCAGGAGAAACAACAATGATTCAATTGAACTGGAATCTAAGACTGCCACCTGGTCACTTTGGGCTACTCATGCCCCTGGATCAGCAAGCCAGGAAGGGGATTACATTATTGTCTGGGATGATTGACCCTGACTATCAGGGGGAAGTAGGAATGATACTACATAATGGAGGTAAAAAAGAGTTTTCTTGGAATATAGGAGACCCCTAGGGTGTCTTTTAGCACCACCACGACCTGTGATTAAAATCAATGGAAAACTGCAACAACCCAATCCAGGCAGGACTATCAATGGCTCTGAAACTTCAGGAATGAATATTTGGGTCACCCCACCAGGCAAAGAACCACGACCAGCTGAAGTGCTTGCTGAGGGTAAAGAGAACATGGAATGGGTAGTGGAAGAAGGTAGTGATAAATATGAACTTCAACCACATGATCAGTTACAGAAACAAGGATTGTAGTGCTGTTTTTTTTTTTCATGTTATCCTATTTAAGTTGTAAGATATCAAGTTTAAGAACGAATATTATCCAAGGATTTGCACCTTATTCTGGAGAGATTTAATGTGTTTCCAGTTATATGCAGGACAGTTAGGTGAAAGAAAAAATGTGTGTTTTATTGTTTTTTATTTAGAAATTAGGTATGGTTTAAGGTGGTATGTATAGCTGCCAAGTTGACAAGGGGTGGACTGTCATGGTCAGTTTCATGTGTCAGCTTGGCCAAGTGGTGGTGCCTGTTTGTCTGGTTGGGCAAGTGCTGGCTTGTCTTTTGCTATGAGGACATTTCATAGAATTAAATCATGATCATATGAGCTGCTTCCACAGCTGATTCCATTTGTAATCAGCCAAGGGGAGTGTCTTCTGCAATGAGTGATGCTTAATCTAATCACTGAAAGCCTTTTAAGGAGGATTCAGAAGAGACAGGCTCTCTTCCTGCTTTGGCCGGCGAGCCTCTCCTGTGGAGTTCGTCCAGACCCTCCATCGGAATCATCAGCTTCACAGTCTGCCCTGAGGATTTTGGACTGTAGTTCCCATGGTTATGTGAGACACTTTCATAAATTTTATATTTGTAGGTGTTTCCTGTTGATTCTGTTTCTCTAGAGAACCCTAACTAATACACCCTCGTTTTGATGACCTTGGCAGTCTGGGGAGGTGTAGGGTCGGGTGTGTACCTCAATTGGAATTCATCTGTTGTTTTTCTTGCCGCTAGGCTGGAGTTCTGGGTTTTGTGGTGAGAGCTTATAGAGGTTCAGGGCCAGGGCAATATTTTAAAGCTGGCTGCCACCCCTCAGATGGCTGGAAGCTGCTGCCAAGGTGGGGAATCCATCCTATCAACCTCAGAACCCCAAGATAACAAACCAGGAGTTTCTACCACCTAGCTCTGCCAAGCCCAGGTGGACTTCCAGCTTCTTGAGGGTGATTGCTTTAGTTCCCTGAGATCTCAACATTAATATTAAACGCCACCTCTTTCCCATGTAACAATTCCCACGTCTGAGGGCACGCTTCTGCGCTGTTTCCTATGTGCTCATCAGACACCCCAGGACACTGGACATGGTTCCCACGATGTGACCTCATGACTCATGGGCCGCAGCAGCTGGATGCTGGCTCACCTAAGGAAAGGGTCCCAGCTGAGTTTCGTTCCATTTCAGCAACCAGGCTTGCATCCTGGGACTTAAAGGTGTCTGCAGAGTCAGCACACTGGGGCCCCATGGCTCAAAGGGCTTTGCCTTGTGTAGATCAGCACAGCAGAATGCTACACACAAACTCCTCTTCCCTGGTCGTACGCTCCTGGTCAAAGCAGGCTCCTTCTAGGTGCTTTCTGGCTTCCTTTTTCCTCCCAGAGGGAGACAGAGGATTTCATTCATCTTTTCATGATGCTTCATTTCACTGACCACCTTGGTTTTATTTGTCTGAGACAGTGACTCTTGGTTTCCTGCCACTTTCTCCTTTTAATTCTGAGAATCCATGGGTGCTTCCGGAGAGCTCAAGGAGGTTGTGGAACATTTAATGCATAATTGATTTTCATGCACTTGAATCTTAATGTTGTTTTTGGACCTGGATGTCGTGTGTGATGCGTGGCTGTGGAATGGGAGAGGGTTTCAGCGTGGTCGTGGAGAAGGTGTCAGAATCAAAGGCTTAGGTGTGTAGCTTGAGTTTGCAGTCGCGGCTGAGCCACATGTGAGGCACAGCTTGTGTCTGCTCTCACCGGCTGAGCGCCTTCACAGACTTCTGTTTTAGAACGCGGTCCTGAACGGGCAATACGTTTCCTGTCCTTTGAAAGTGGAGGAGTATTCAGTTATGCCAAGCTTAAAGCTGAAGATGGTATTCAAGCCGACTTTAGACCCGCTGAGTGGTGAAAATGTGAGGTGGCTTCTGTTTTCTCATTCTCGGAGCCTTTCAGGGAGAGACAACGATAAGCCTTAAGATCAGTAGAAAGAAATTCTGACCAAAGCCTTGGGTTCTGTAGCTCCATTCAGGGTGTCTCGCCCTAAAGCATGGGGAAACTGAGGCAGGGCACTACCAAGCTGCATTTTATCGAAGGAATGGTGGTGCTTACGCAGACCCTCATGTGTGGGTTCGGTGTGAGGGCTCTGCAGCTGTGGGCACTTCTGGCTTGAGTGGTGATGAGTCATATGTGTCCCCTGGAGCTCAGGGGGACAGCCTCACATTTGCTGGATGCTTAGAATACTAGTTTGGATTCATGGGCTGGTATAGAGGAAAAGGTATGCAATGACCAGCCTCCATCAGTCGTCTCTTTTGTGCATGACTCTATGCCCACCATCATAGGGCAAAAGGGAAGCACAGTAGATGGCATTTCTGTCGGTGAGTTCTCAGTCTCTGGGAGCATGGAGCCTTGTGCAGTGATTGCCAGGATGCAGGGCGAAGTTGATAAGCCTTGTGAGCAAGGGCTGAGGGTCACAGAGGAAGCTATGAGCTTACATTTCTGATGTGTCTAGATATTGCCTTAAGAGCAAAATGTTTTTTTTTTTAAAAAAAACTCAGTATTTGTCAGTAGGAAATGATGACACATCCAGGCAAAGGTATATTATATCATCATTAAAAAGGAATAAGGTAGATTTATATTTAACAAAATTACCTCCAAGACATATTAGATGAAAAAGAAGGGTGTATGACAATGTATGTTCTCATGCCATATGTATGGAAAGGGATATGCGTGTAAGTGTGTGTGTGTGTGTGTGTGTGTGTGCTTAAAATGTTTCTAGATGATTTACAAGAAACTACAAACAATGAT
>PVIY010023590.1:0-39139 GCA_004026745.1 Myrmecophaga tridactyla | reverse complement strand
TAAACATTTTTTGCTTTAGTCTCACACCTAAGGTGATATTTTAAAGTATTAATTATCATCTATTTTCAGCACCTTGCAATAATGACAATCCTTTGTTCTTCCTCATGCAAAAGCATTTTTAAGATCTGTACATTGTGCATTTCACTATTATTATACACTCCAGGCATTCTGGATTATACCATCTCGATCTTTAACATCTGTCTTTCTTTCTGATTTCATTTATGTCCCCAGCCCTCCTTAAATGTAATTTTTAATGACAATATTTATTCCAGTTTTAAGATTGCAATGATATAATCTTCTGTTAGATTATTAGTAAAGACCACTGACATGATACCAAATTGCTTTCTAAGAGGACTGAACCAACTGTTGTCTCCAGCAGCATGGTCTGAGTGCCACTGTCCCTGATTTTGCTGGCATTGAGTAATATTATGCCAACTTGATAAGCACGATTTCCTCTTTAAAGATTATCAAGAGCTCTGAAAAACATCACCAGTGAACACTCATGTAGTTCACAGGGTCAGAATTTAGGAGTTCAAAGGTGATATAGAAATTAGTCTCGTTCCCTCATTATTCAAATGAAGGGAAGGCTCTCTAGCAAGCTGACACACCCAGCTTGTGTCACATTTTTCATAACTTGTATAATGCCTAATTTAAACTATTGCATGGTAATCAAGTAATGGCCCTGATCTAGATATGACTAAAAAAAAATTAGGTTGATGTTAGTATATTTTAGCATATTTTGCCTTGATATATTATATCCATAGTGGGATTTTTTAATCTTGACAATATTGAGGATAATTTGGATGTGCCCACTAATAATCCGTGTCTCTTATAATCTAGAAAGAAACCCAGTTTTATGAGTCCTTATATTTTTGTTTTTTATATTAAAGTTTTTTTATCTATTTAGAATTTATTTTGTTGTAGGTTTATGGGGTATAAATCCAAGTTTCTTCCAGATGGCTATCCATTTGTCCAATGTCACAATGCCTTTTACTGAACCATCTTCCTTTTCCTTTATCATATTAAATCTCCATATGTATTTGTATCTATTTCTTAACCTTCTATTCTATTTCATTAATTTATCTACTTACTCATTTGCCAGCACCTCAACTCTAATTATTGTAGCCTTTTAATCTGTCTCAGTAACTGGTAAGGCTAGTTTCTCTCCTGACTGCTCTTTTACAGGACTTTCCAAACTGTTCTAATGTCATCGTTTTCCATATGCTATTTAGAATCGCTTTTTGTATTTTCTCCCCAAATTCACGTTTATATTTTTATTGGGATCTTCTTAACTAAGGAAAAATGACGTTTTTTAAGATGGTCAGTCTTGGGTGACTGCCGTGGCTCAGCAGGCAGGGCTCCCACCTGCCGTGCTGGAGGTCTGCAGTTAGATCCCTGGTGCCTCCTGCCCATATGCAAATTAAAAAAAAAAAAAAAAGAAAAGATGGTCAGTCTTACCCAAAACCATGGTATGGCTTGCCTTTGTCCAAATCGTTTGTATTCTGCAATTACTCTTCAGAGTTCTCTTCACATAAAATTTTCTCCTTTCTCATCAAGTTTATTCCTAGAGGTTTATCATTTTTTTGTACCTAATAGCAAATGACATCTTTTTTCACTATAGCTTCTATCCCAATAGAATATAAGCTTCATGAAAATAGAGACTCTTTTGTTCACCATGATATACCCAGTCCCCAGAGTAGTATCTGCCGCAAGGTGGGTGCTTGCAAATATTTATTGAATAAATAAATGTTTATATAAAAAAGCTACTGAATTATATATATTCTGTTCATAACCATCTTGATGAATTCCCTCATTGTTTATTATTACTTGATTATATTCCAACGTGTGATGTCAACTCTCAATAATGACAATTTTGCATTCTTTCTAAATTTTTACCTCTAATATCTTTATCGTGTCTAGTTGCAATGGCTAGGACCTTCACAAACAATGGTAATAGTGGAGCATTCTGTATTTGCATCTGACTTTAACGGCATACTTTGAATTCTTCCCCATTATGAAAGATTTTAGGTTTGGGAGTGGGAGAGAGAGAATTTTTTATCATATTAAGGAAGTATCCATGTATTCCTATTTTGATAAGAATTTTAAATCAAGAATTGATACTGAATTTTATCAAATGCTTTTATAGTATCTATAGAGATGACAGCATATATGATTTTTCTTCTAGATCTATCAACTTGGTTAATTACATTAATAGATTTTCTACTACTGAGCCACACTTGCATTTCTAGACTGAAGCCTCCTTAATATATTATTACTTTTAACGTGCTACAGGATTCTGTTTGCTGAACCTTAATTTAGTTTCTTTTCTGCGTTGGTAACCAATGAGATTGGTCTGTAATTTTCTTTTTTGTGCTATCTCTGTCATGTTTTGGTGTCAGCATTTTACTCATCAATATTATTAAAAAATAATACTATTACAAAAGAATACTAGTAAGAGTAATATTGCAAAGTAACTATCTACTTTATAAATTATTAATAATTTGAAAGGTTTCCTTTATGCAAAGAGCAGTTTAAATAGCAACGTAAATGTCTTTAACAGTTTGGTATAGTGGTCGTCAACCTTGACTATACATTAGAATCATCTGTGGAGCGTAAAGCCTGGCTACCCACCAGAGGTGCTGATGGAATGGGTCCGGAGCACAGCACCCTGACTGTTTTAAAAGCTCCTCAGCTAATTATGATATGTAGTCTAAGTTGAGAACCATTGTTTTAGGAAGAATTCCTCTGTGAAATCACCTGGGTCTTGTGCTTTTTAATGGAGTATCTGTTTGACCACTTTCCACTATTTCTTCTCTTCAGTTGATCTGTTTATATTTTCTGTCTCTTCTTAAATTTACTTAAATTATCATTTCTTAAATAAACATTCACATCATCCAGATTTTCAAATTTGTTTGCATAGGGCTGAGCAAAGTCAACTTTTATGAGTGTTTAAATTTCCTCTCTATCTGTGATTGATATTTTATTGTATTCAGGATTTCTCTTTTCCTACCTTGATTTGTTAATTAAGGTTTTATTTGTCTTTTTTTTTTTTTTTTAAAGAACCAGCTCTTGGGATTTATTTCTACCTTTTCTCTGTGTCTTAATTCATCAAGCCCTAGTTTGTTTCTTTTTAAATCTTTTATTGTTTTTTCCCTGTTGTTTTAATTTTAGAAAAGAAACAAAAATAAATAAATCTTACATCTTGAGTTGTAGAGCTTAGCTTAGTTAGTTTTATTCATTCATTCATTCATTCTTATTCTTCTTCTCTTTGACTAAATGTGATCTAAGGCTATGATATTCCTTGGAAGGGAATGCTTTAGTTGTCCCTCTAAGTTCTGATTTGTGGTGTTTTCATTACTGCTATTTTTTCAGATATTCTGAAAGGTCAATTTTTATTTCCTCTTCAACCCAAGAGTTGTTGAAACAGTAACATTTCTAGGTGGTAAGGCCCTTCTGTTTTCGGGCTTTGTTATTAATTTCTAGTGTCCCTGGGTCAAAATCAGAGAATAACATCAGAACTCTTTATACTTTTTTTTTTTAACTTTTTTCATTGTATAATATGACATATATACAAAGCAAAGAAAGAAAAAAATAGTTTTCAAAAAACTCTTCAACAAATAGTTACAGGACAGATCCCAACGTTTGTCATGGGCTACCATTCCATCATCACAGATTTTTCCCTCTAGCTCCTCCAGAACATAGAAGGCTAGAAGGAATAAATATTTTTTTATCATCACAATCAACTTTTTTTTCTTTTTTGTGAAAAATAGCTTATGTACCAAAAAGGAATAAATATCAAAGCACAGCACAACAATCAGTTGTAGAACAGATTTCAGACTTTGGTATGGGTTACAGTTCCACAGTTTTTACTTCTAGCTGCTCTAAGATACTGGAGACTAAAAGAAATATCAATTTAATGATTCAGCAATCATATTCATTTGTTAAACCCTACCTTCTCTGTATAACTCCACCATCACCTTTGATCTATTTATCCTACTCTTTAGGGGTATAGGGGCTGTGGCCATTCTAACTTTTTCATGTTGGAAGGGGCTGTCAATGATATGGGGTAGGGAGATGGAACTATTTGATGTTCTGGAGAGGCTGGGCCCTCTAAGTTTCAGGAGTTATCTGGTCCAGGACCCATCTAGAGGCTGTAGGTTTCTGGAAAGTTACCCTAGTGCATGGAACCTTTGTAGAATCTTGTGTATTGCCCTAAGTGTTCTTTAGGATTTGGCTGGAATGATTTTGGTTGGAGTTTGGCAAGTTACGAGAGGTAGCAATGTCTAACTTAAGTTTATGTAAGAGTGACCTCCAGAGTAGCCTCTCAATTCTATTTGAACCCTCTCTGCCACTGATACTTAATTAGACACACTTCTTTTCCCCCTTTTGGTCAGGATGGAATTGTTGATCCCATGGTATGAGGGCCAGACTCATCCCTGGGAATCATCTCCCATGCTGACAGAGAGATTTTCACCCCTGGATGTCATGTCCCACGTAGGGGGGAGGACAACGGTTTCACTTGCAGAGTTGGGCTTACAGAGACTGAGGCCGCATCTGAGCAACAACAGAGGTCCTCCAGGAGTAACTCTTAGGCATGCCTATAGCTAATCTAAGCTTCTCCACTACATACATAAGCTTCACAAGAGCAAGGCTCAAAATCGTAGACTTGGCCTATTGATTTGGGTGTCCCTAATGTTTGACACAGTATCAGGGGATTCCCTGATGGTAAAGTTCAATTGTGCTATGTTTTTTCCCCCATCTCTCATGGAACTTTGGCAATACTTTTTGATTATCTGCTTAATATATTCCATGATGTATCTAGGGATTACATTAAATAGCTATACACGATTAAAGGCCCACTTTTTTATTCTGGGCTCCCTGTGTTTCATTGTTCAAATGAGCTATCCAGACAGGTTGAGTTAGATTATGTGCTACAGAAGATTTAGGTTCTGGACAAAATAAACCTTTCTTCCTTTGGTCTCAAAGGGTGGGTGTGGTTCTAAAATATAGACAATGTCTTCCTTACCCCCTGTGTTCTGAATTACCTTAATCCTGACCTGATCGGCTTTGTTCTTATCTCTAAATACCAGGTTATAGATATATAAAACAGCCTCTCAAAATCCAGAAATAATAATTACCACTGCAGACTAAATGTGACTGCTATAAGAGCTTACAACATAGGCCCCTGTTTTCTTATAAGCATTTTCTAAAGGAGACCATACAATAACTGTTCTTTCATTTTTGACTTATTTTGCCTCACCGAATGTCCCACAGGTTCATTCACAATGTTGCATGTCTCACGAGTTCATTCCTTTTTGTAGCAGCACTGTGTTCGATCATATGTATACACCATTGTTCACCAATCTACTTCTCAGTCAGTGCATCCTTCAGCCTCCTGCATTCATCAGGTATCATGTAGAAGGCCTGAAGTCCACAGTCCATCAACACTTTCAATTTTAGATAATTTCATTGTTCCCAAGAGAAAAATAACCAATAAACACACCCTCACCAAACAGGAAATCTAAACCTCCCCTTAACTCTTGTTCCTCCCTCCATTATTTACCCCTGCTGTTGCTGTGGCACTGCTGATATTTTCCTGTTAAACAGAGCTCATAGCATGCAATAGCAGTTTCCCCTGTACCCTGGACTTAAACACTCTTTGTACACCAATCATGCCTTTGAAGTAGTTCTTGCAAGAACTAGTTTATATTTCTAGTGTTAATCAGTGGGACACATAGGTCTATACAAACGCTTTCAATCATGTTCCCCTTCAACATAGTAATATTACTAATAGACCCATTAGAGAACCACCCTCCCTCCTATCTATTCCCTTACATTGGAGTTCAACTTCATTAGCTAACCATTCACCCATCTCTAGCGTCTATGTATCTCTAAGTCCCCTGTGTTCTGTATTATAAGCCTCTGATTATACCTTTATGCTGGTCATAAAAATGGTATCACAGTATCTGTCCTTTTGTGTCTGGCTAACTTCATTCAGCATTATGTCCTCAAGTCTCATCCATCTTGTCATGTGCTTCAGGACGTCATTTTGTCTTACTGCTGTATAATATTCCATTGTATGTATATACCACGTTTATCCACTCATCTGCTGGTGGGCATTTTGATTGTTTCCATCTTATGGCAATTGTGAATAACGCTGCTATGAACATCAGTGTGCAAATGTCTGTGTCATTGCTTTCAGCTCTTCTGGGTATATACCAAATAGTGCTATTGCTGGGTCACAGGGCAACTCAATATTTAGTTTCCTAAGGAACCGCCAAACAGTCTTCCATAGTGGCTGCACCATGTACATTCCCACCAGCAGTGCATAAATGTCCCAGTTTCTCCACATCCTCTCCAACATGTTTAGTTTCCTGTTTGTTTGATAGCAGCCATTCTTATAGGCATGAGGTGGTATCTCATTGTCGTCTTGATCTGCATTTCCCTTGTAACTAATGAGAATGAGCATCTCTTCATGTGCTTTTGAGCCATATGCATTTGTTCTTCATTAAAATGCCTATTCATATCTTTAGCCCATTTTATAATTGAGTTGTTTGTTCTTTTGTTGTTGAGTTGTATGATTTCTTTATGTATATAGGATATCAAACCTTTGTCTGATGTGTGATTTCCAAATATTTTCTCCCCTTGAGTTGGCTGCCACTTCACCTTTTTTGACAAATCTTTTGGGTGCAGAAGCACTTGATTTTGAGGAGTTCCCATTTATCTCTTTGTACTTTTTGGAACTGAAGTTTTCTTTATGGCCAATTTTGGTGAATGAGTTCCACAGACACTTGAAAAAAAGGGTGAATTCTCTGTTTTCAGGTTCAGAGTCTGATATATCCATTAAATCTACCTCACTAATGTTGTTATTTAGGTCATGTTTTCCTTATTTTTTGTCCCTTCCTCTGTCTTGGAAAGGAGAGATGAATTTAAGCCTTTTACTATTAATGTGTTTGCTATTCTTTATATCTTCTGCAATTTTTGCCTAATTAAAGTTGTTATTGGTTGTACAGATACTGATACTTGTGTCTTTGTTGTGAATGACACCCTTTTTCAGAATAAAAGGCCATTCTTAGTATGTTTAATTTTTTACAATGAATTCAGCCCTCTCTGTATTCTTTTTTGTTCGCATTTCCCTAATATAACTTTGTCTATACTTATACGTTTTATCTTTCTGAGATACCTTCTTTTAGATATAGCTCTTGTACATGGCATGGAGTGGGAATTTGTTGTCTGAAACATTTTTGTGTCTCAGTTCATGGGCTAACCCATGTGACAGTATGTTTTGTCTTGTTCTGTCCTGTAATTTAGTTATCATGGTTTTTTTAAAATTTCCTATATGATCTCTTATTCATTTTGTTTTTTTAATGTGTATTCCTTAGGATAATTAGAAAGGTTTGATTTTTTATAATGGTTTCATTTTAACTATAAAGTTATATAATATCCTTAATCAGCTACCTCTATAGCCAATAACTATTAATTCTCTATTATGAACAATGAGGAGATTCTTATATTTCTTCTTTATTCCCTTTCCCTCCCCTTTCTTCTACCAACTAATTTTCGTGAATAATCTTTTTTGGTAGCCATACAATCTGCCTATTTTCTTACTGATTTCTTACCTTAAGGAAATCTTTTGCTCTCCAACTATAAAAAGATAGAGAAATCAGTCCACCTTAGTTCCTACCTTCTCCCCTCTTCGTTTCTTAACCTTTTCATTCTAACTATTTCTACTTTGTCAGAGTTTATAACACTTACATTTGGTTCTAGAACCATAATTTCCACTTTTATTTTGATTTTAGTCCCACAATTAAACTAATTCAATGCTCTTTGGCAGTTTTTTTTTTTGGCTGTAATTTTCCCATTTATGTCTTTATTGGCTGAAATTTGTCCTCTGATAAATTTTTCAAAAAAAGCCTATGGTAACAATATTGTTGGTTCAAAATTATTTATTGCCTTTAATGTTGAATGACGATTTGGAAAATACACTTTTTTCCTTGGAAAATTTTCGAGGTATTGCTGTTCTAATATTGCAAGTTGTTATGGAGATATTTGAGGCTAACCTGATTTTTTTTTCCCTTGTAAATGACTTAATCTATCCCCAACCCACCTCCCACATTTTGGCTGCTCAAAAAATCTTTCTTCATCTTGAAAGAATCTTTTCTTTATATTCAAAGTCTAGTAAATGTACCATGACTATTCGGTGTCAAGGTTTTTTTTTGAGACAGGTTGTGCCATTTTAATCTGTGAATTCAAGTATTTTTAATTCCAGGAAAGTTTGCTTGAGGTATACCTTTAAATGTTTGTTCTCTTTCATTATTTATATTGTCTTCTTCAGGGCCTCCCATTTTGCAAATGTTGAATCTCCTAATCTGCTTTTATGCTTGTAAATTTCTCTTTGTACATTTTTTTGTCCTTATTTACATTTCTTTTAGTATGCTTTTCTCATTTCTCACTCCTTTGTGTCATGCTGTGGACCTTGTTCCCTTGGTCTGCTTCCAGTTTTGCATACATCTCTACCACTGTTTTTTCTCTTTTTCTTTCACTTCTTTCCTCAGCTTTGCTAGCTTATTGGTAATCTCACCCTCCCTTCTTATAGTACTGTTCTCTGTCTTATTGCTTATTTTCTGGAAAAAATGACTTCATTTTCTCTTTTTCTTTTTTGTGCTTGGGCAGGCACTGGGTTCATTTATATTTTTAAAAAATTTGTGGCAAAATCTTTATTCAAAATGTTCATCTGCTTTGAGGTGACATTTTTATGGTGACTATTCATCTGTATTTGCTTTTCTGTTCTTACTGCACTTTTCCTGATAACTTTTTATAGATGCTGTAAGATCTTTTAGCCTTTTTCTTCTTCCCAGCCGGTGAAGATAGGATGCTACAGAGCTGCTCATGATGTCGTCTCATTTTTCTCCTTATGAGCCTGGGTTTCCTGTGAATGTGGCTTGTTTGAGTGCCACCTCCTCAGCAGCTCAAAACTGAGCTGGCCTCGAGACCCCCTGCTCCCAGCCTGCTCACCCCTCTCACTGCTGCACAGTTGGTGCGAAGATGTTGACATTGGCGTGTGCAGCTTACGGGGTGGACCACTGAGTTCTTTCTGACATAGCAGCCTCAGGTTCCACTCTCAGCTGCCTCTCCTGCCCTCGCTCAAACTCCACTGCTTTTGGCACCCCTTCCACATGTTTTGTGGCTGGGAGCCTCACCCGTCTCCGTTTTTTCATCTATTATGGGATTTCATTCTTGTCTCTTGTTCCCTTTGGTTTTTGTTGGGTGGTTTCTGAGAAATGACAGAAATGCCAAACTTTATGCCACATCTTCAAACTGGGGATGCTTTGGGTCACCTTCATTCTTTCAGAGTCATTGACACACTTTGAGTTAGAAAGCAAAGGACACTAGTCATAGCACTTATTTCAGTAAAATAGTCTTCTAGTACCCTAGGCCTAGTCTAGAATGCCAGCTCTACCAGCATTGTCTCATGAGTAGAAAATAAAAGAATTTACTTATACAGAGAATAAAAAATCATTCATAGGGATTGTGTTGGGTTAATCTGCAATTATAATTATTTTTCTTAACTTTAATATCAGTGTTACTCTGCTTTAATTATATAATAATTATAAAACTAATATTTATTTTTCTCAGAGTATAATAAGTCTGTGTTTTGTGGTATCTATCACTATGTAGTGTTAACATTTTAAAAACAGTTTTAATTATTTTTTCTCAGTTTACTTAATAGTTCTAGTTGGACATTTCTAAAAATGGAGTTTTGTTGTTGTTGTTGTTTTTAAGCTAAATCTATTTTGACAACTTAAGGGGATCATCTCCAGGAATACCCATTACTTCCTTATATATATAGAACACTTTGAGAATTGTTAGCATAAAAATATTCCTGGAATCTGCTGATTTATTGAGATTTATTCTTGTAATACTTTCTACTACAGTCCACTGAATGCCTGATTCTGTTAAATGCTTTTTAATAACAGGTCTGACTTTTGAAGTCTCTTCAAACGTGTCCATTTCGAATTATGACCATTTCAGCTTCAGCGTGATTCTTCGCAACTGCAGCATCAGCTACTGCGTTCTGCTGAGTAGTGGAGACATTTGCTACTCAGGACAGTTTAGAATTACGGAATAATAAAACTTCTCATTCCAGCCATTTCGTTGCTCAGGACGCCGGGGTGGTCGCTGGGGGCCGCGTCTGCCTGCTGCGTGCAGGGCCGGTGTCCGGGCTGGTGGGCTCGGGAGCCTGCCGCCCGCCTTCCAGTCCCGGCTCTCGGACTTGTGCCGACTCGAGCCAGTTTCTTATCCTCTTTGAGCCTCAGTTTCTCCATCTGTAAAATTAGCCCAATAGGTTTGCAACCGAGGAATTCAGATTTAAGGGATGGGCAGGCCACGGTGGCTCAGCGGCAGAGTGCTCACTTGCCATGCCGGAGACCCGGGTTCGGTCCTGGTGCCTGTCCATACCAGAAAAAAAAAGATTTAAGGGATGGTTGTGGTTACTGAAATATTATATGGATGCGCCTCCTTACTTTCTGGTGTCCTCGCATAGACAAAGGGAAACCCGTGAAATCTCTGAGCTGTAAGCCGGCCACCTGGGCCTCTGGCGATGACGGCAGAGCAGTGTCTTGTGCCCTTGGATTGTACAAACCTTGTGACGGACCTTCACTTGTGCCCATTCATCCAGTTTTCCACTTTAGAGCCTTGTGGTCACTAAAGGCAGCCCCCGATGTCTATTCATGAAGGCCCTGGGTCGGCCCATTGGGGTGGGAGGCAGGAGGGGCCCACGGTTTCTGGTGGGAGAAACGGACTCAGGACTCTCGGCACAGAGAAACTGCGGGCCCAGGAAACAAGTTCAGAAAAACTGTCAGAGAGGAAGTAAGAGATGAGCCATCTCCTCTGATCTGGGAATGGATCACTGCTTGTGCATGAGCAAAACGGTGCCCTTCTTTGTTAGGAAAAATTTGTGAATTTTTTCACCATTAAAAGTAAAAGCTTGGCTCCCCCCTCCAACAGGGCGGTGCGGGTGGGGGAGGGTGTCTCTGTCTGGCCATTTCCACTTGACCCCCCCACCCCCCCAGACCCCAACTTGCTGTCCCTGGAGAACATTTCCGTTTTCCTGGCGACACAGGCCTCAGGGGTGCTCTGCCAGGGGGCGGCCGGGGTGACGGCCGAGGGGAGAGGGGCTGCTCCCCCACCGGCTGCAGGACTCTGAGCTGGGTCTTCCTGGCTATGCTGTCGAACCCCTTTGGACTTCATTTCCCTTATCTGTGAAACGGGGGAATGTTTCCTTCCGCCACTGCGGTGGTTGCAGATAATCTGTGTAAAAGGCTAGACACGGAACAGGGCTGCACCAGAAAGAAGGGTTCTCGTCGTCAGCTGAAGCCAAAGGATGTGGCCCAGCTGACTCTGCTCTAGCCAGCTTGGGATTTCCTGTCTGCAGCGAGGTGAAAACTAGAAATACTGAGATCTTATCATAAATTACAGATTCCATCCCGGGTCCTGATGGATCACACACTAACTACAGGGGATCTACGTTATTAGAAAATCATTCAGGATACCAAATGTCAGGATAATGCAGCTACGCCCACGCCATGAGGCACGCATTTTGATCTTAGCTGAGAAGCAGAGTAAAGTAACATTCAGACTCTCAGGGCAGAAGCTCTGTTCTTTAGGATTCTCAGAAACAGCTGCTCCGATGTGCTACAAGCAGGACGTGCTGGAAAGGCTTATTGAGCGTCTTCTAAAGAGCTTTGTACACCTCTGTGCACACATCGTGTAACTGTCATTCTGGTGCTTCTGAGAACGATCTTAAGAGTGAATGGGCAGTCGAGCAAACGTAGCAGCCTTAGCAGCCTTGTACTAATGTCGAGTCCAGCCTTGCACACCAATTCAGCGCCCATCGCGACACTGTGCAAAGCCGTGTAAACCCGGCCGGGCGGGTGCAGACTGGGCAGTGAAGAGCGGAGACAACGGTTCTGCTAGTGCCCGGACTTAAGTAATTTTTCTCTACTTATGTTTCCATTTTCTTTAATGAACGTATTACCTTCATGCGTTTTTTTATACTTTCACACTCTGCCCCCCACCTCGAAGCAGTTTTTGCTCAACTCACACACACAGTACTTGCTCAGTTAAGTACGAAGACCTTCGCTTTCAGTTTCCCCATCGAGCGACAGCTTCGGCCAAAAAACTGAAGCTTCTTTTTCTGACATTTCTTTATTTTCTTAACCTATATGTATATATTTTGTTTATTAAAGTTATTTTTTATGCAAAAGTTAAAATGTTTATAGAAATATGAATAAAAAAGTTAAACCATGCCTATAATTCCAACCCCTTGAAATAATCACCATTAATAGTTTGGTAAATATTATTTCAATTTCCTCTATGACTTTATTATAACATACTTATTTTTATATTCTATCCCATTCCACAGGTCATTACACTGTATAATATATGCCTTGTAGAAGTGGGTCTATTGCTTAGTGGCTACCACACTGCCAGATAGTCACACGTGAGTCTTATTTGTGCTGTCTTAGGCTTTCTGAGGTTAGAATCGGTGTTCACAACTGCCAGAGAAACGGGGAGCCTGTGGGGCCGAGAACATGCAGCAGGAAGAGATCTGGGGTAAAGGACCAAGCCCTGCCCAGGCTGCAGCCAGCCCGGCAGGACTGTGTCCTCAGCACTGCCCACCTTCCCTCACTTAGGGGTCTCTGCTTTCCAGCTTACCCTTCCTGAAGGAAAAGCATCCTGTGGAATGGTGTGTCCCGATATTTTTGAGAAGAGAATCCTCTTCTTTTTGTTTTTGTTTTTTTTGCGTGGGCAGGCACCGGGAATCAAACCCAGGTCTCCAGCATGACAGGCAAGAACTCTGCCACTGAGCCACCGTCGCACCAGCCATCCCTCTTCTTTTATTGTCATGCAAGTAATGTGTACTCTTCATAGAAAATTCAGGAAAAAAAAATAAGTTATCCATGATCCCACCACCTAGATAACCATATTAACATTTTAAATAAATTTCTGTAATTCATACAGACATGCACACACACAATCATAGAGATGTGCTGGTTTGAAAGGAAGTATGCCCCCTAAGAAAAGCCATGTTTTAATATAAATCCAATTTCTTAAAGGAGAATAATCCTTATTCAATACTGTATATTTGAAACTGTAATGAGATCATCTCCCTGGTTGATGTGATTTAGTTAAGAATGGTTGTTAGACTGGATTAGGGGATGTCATGTCTCCACCCATTTGAGTGGGTCTTGATTAGTTTCTGAAGTCCTATAAAAGAGGAAACATTTTGGAGAATGAGAGATTCAGAGAGAGCAATACTACAAAGCAGAGAGTCCACCAACCAGCGACCTTTGGAGATGAAGAAGGAAGACGCCTCCCGGGGAGCTTCATGAAACCAGAAGCCAGGAGAGAAAGCTAGAAAATGACACTGTATTCGCCATGTGCCCTTCCAGCCGAGAGAGAAGCCCTGACTGTGTTCACCATGTGCCTTCTCACCTGAGAGAGAAACCCTGAACTTCATCGGCCTTCTTGAACCAAGGTATCTTTCCCTGGATGCCTTTGATTGGACATTTCTATAGACTTGTTTTAATTGGGAAATTTTCTCAGCCTTAGAACTGTAAACTAGCAAGTTACTAAATTCACCTTTTAAAAAGCCATTCTGTCTCTGGTATATTGCATTCCGGCAGCTAGCAAACTAGAACAGAGATGTGCACTTTTTCAGATGTAAACCCTTTAATGTATAGGCATACAAGTGTGTGCATGCACACACACACACACACACACACACACACACCCTTTTGCAAAATATACTCTGGACTACGCTGAATCTATACTAAAACATTAAATGTAGGACTGCAGGACTGAATTCTCTTGGGACTTAGTCACAACAAGGACTGAAGAATTTTAGTTCTTGTATCCTTCAAGTATATAAGCTGGCCTAGCAATGTACTGTTTTTTCCATGGTCTTGAATTTTTATATCAGTTAAGAATTTTAGGAAATATTTGAAAATATTTTCATAAGACAGATTTAAATGTTCTTATCAGAGTTACATAAGTATATAGTGGAGAGTCAAATAGGTTTTGTATTACTTATCTATTGCTGCATCATAAATTACCCTAAAGCTCAGAGGCTTAAAATGATGATAAACATTTGTTATCTCATTGCTTCTGTGGGTCAGAAACCCGGGATAAGCCTGGTTGGGTGCTGCAGACATTTGAGGGCTTGACTGGGTCTGGAGGGTCTACCTCCAAGGTGGGGGGCCCTCCAGGGGGGCAGCTGGTGCTGGCTGGGGGCAGGAGGCCTCAGGTCTCCCCATGAGGACCTCTCCAGAGGGCGGCTTGTTTGTCCTCACGTCATGGCAGTTGGCTTCCCCCAAGAGTGGGCAAGGTGGAAGCCACACTGTCCTTTGTGACACATCTCAGGAGCCAGCCCCCACCACTCCCACGGTATCTTATGGGTTATGCAAGCCAGGCCCATCCACACACATCAGACACACCAGAGTGTGAGCGCCAGGCCCATCCACACACATCAGACACACCAGAGTGTGAGCGCCAGGGCCTGGCAGGCGGGGCCTACAAAGCTGCAAAGTTCGGGACAAAAAAGATCCGTCTTTGACAGCTTGTAGAGCAGATGGGGGAGGGACACCGCCTTCTCTCCTGAGAAATCTGGTTTGAACTTAGCTAGCTGATTCTTTTGGTATGCCTACTTTAAAAAAAAAAAAAAAAAAACTTTTATTTTGAAATACCTTCACACATCCAGGACAATTGCAGGAGGCAATACAAACCCCGGCAGAGAATTCCTGAACAGCCCTACTCCTCTCCAAATCCCAGAAACACTAATTTTGGGGGGTGGGGAGGTGCCCGGGCAGGACTCAGACCCGGGATCCTTGCTGTATTTCAGCCTCTTGGTTAAAGAACACTATCACAGCAAGAGCGAGTCTTATGGAACACGCTTGTGGTACGGATGGGGGATAAAATGTATTAATGTGTGTGCATGTGGGAGATGCTGAAGTTTTGAAGACCTGGATTAATATGGGAAGTGCCCCTTTTAGGGTTAGATTTTGACCTGAGTTTGAAGGGCTGGAGGGCTCAGCAGTGACTGGCAGGACATGGAGAATTTCAGGCAAAAATAAAAAAGGAAGGAAGAACAAAAAAAAAAAAAGGAAGGAAGAGAAACACCCAAGCAAGATTGGTAGAAGCTAGGAGGGAATGGGCTTGGTGTTGATGAGTGGGGAAACTTTTAAGGAAAGAACTGCATCCAATGTAGCTGAAATAAAAATGGGACTTGATTAGCCTGTGTGCATGAAATCCAGGCTCGTTGAGTCCCCGGGTGGGGCTGGCTCCAGGGCTCGGGGGTGGGGTCGGGAAGCCCCTCCACCTGGCAGCCGCCCTTCTCCAAGGGGTGAGAAGACTCACACTCTGAGCCCGGGATCCAGGGGGACAGCCTTATCCTGAGAGTGCCAGAAGACACATTTCAAAAGAAGTCCCCAGCTTCTTTGCGGATGCTCAGTCTCAGGTCTAGCCCTCTCCCAGTCACTGTGGTCTTGGCAGGATTGGGGTGCCCCGGGCAGGGTTGGCTGACTGAACCCCACGGGATGGGGGTCGCCCACCACCAAGAGAAGTTGTGCTCCCAGGATACAGGGCAAAGGCTGTGGGGTGCATCCACAGCAGGCAGTGCCCTGCCTGGCCTCCCGCACTTCTGCCCGCACCCCATTGGGCATACCTTCTGGTTCAGCTTGACACCAGCCCCCCGAGCTGAAGGGATCCCTTGAGGTCCCTGCACTGTCTCATGGTCACGGGAGTCCCTGGGAACCCATCTACCAGCAGATAGTTGTCAAGAGGACTAAGCAGAGACTGTTCCTTTGTTCCAGGAGATCTGGAGCGACTACAGCATTCATTGAGTGAATGAGTTGGCAGAGGGAGGGCAGTGCCCAGTGCCACTGTGCCAGGCAGCCCACCTGGTGTCCGGCCGCATGTGGAGGGGGCCCCGGGCTAAGCAGTCACATGCAGGGGGGTGTGTTTGTGCAGTGAAGACACAGGCCGACCAAGGCTGGTATACATGTGCAGCTTTATTTCTAGGATCTTTCCCACGTGGCCAGATGTGGTCTCCAGTTCAACAGAACCTTATTCTTAATCCCTAGTACAACATCTCGTGAATATTTTTAGAGGATGTTTGTTTACAATAAAAACAAGTGCACACAATCTGTGCTCAGTCGCGCACACTTCAGGGGCTCCTGGGTAAAGAGACGCGTGGGGCTCGGGCAAGAACTCGTGGGGAGAACTATCACTGATTACTAGAATGTTTTAGAAACCTCTTCTGCTTCAAATAGGTGACTAATTAAATGTGGAGTTGGCTATTGGAAAAGTGCCAGTTCTGGAAACGAGATCTGTTGATCACACTTTGCTTCAGATGCTCCTTGCTCGTGCTGTGCTGGGAACAGAGCTGGGCACTCCTGCTAGCACAAGCCAAGCAGACATTTTGGGCAGAATGATTCATCATATTTACTTTTAAGCCTTCATCTTGTAGCAAGAATAATTCAGTAGAACTCAAATTCCAGAGAAAAATGGGCCATTTATTGTTTTAGATTCAGGCTTAAGCACAGCAGGTGGATGCTTCCAAATTGCCTCGCCTGATGTTTCCTAGAAATGGAAGCTAACATGATGCCATTTTTTGGCAACTGAAAAGTCATATTTGAACGTTCTGTAACTCAGCTGGCAGGACTGGAGATTTCAAACACTTAACCATCTCTCCAAGCTTGCTTGAGCTTGA
This sequence comes from Myrmecophaga tridactyla, assembly GCA_004026745.1. Taxonomy (NCBI): domain Eukaryota; kingdom Metazoa; phylum Chordata; class Mammalia; order Pilosa; family Myrmecophagidae; genus Myrmecophaga; species Myrmecophaga tridactyla. The sequence continues at coordinate 22,368 of PVIY010023590.1, read as the reverse complement.
CTGTGTTAAGTGATTTTTTTTTTAATCTTATTAGAGAAGTTGTGAGTTTGTCAAGTGATTTTTAACAATCCTTTTTTAGACCTGAAAGCAGTCTCAGAAAACTTGAGTCATTTGCCAGAGGTCACAGAATTATATACACATTAGAGGCAGGAACTAATGAATATTGATTAGAATCTGGTTATCTTATATCCTGGAATTGCAGGGCACGTCTATAATTTGTGATGTGTGTAACTTTGCTTAGCGCATGGAATAAGTTAAGGTCCTTAACGTCCATCGTCTCTGTCTGTCCTCTTCCTCTGGCACCCCCAGGGCTTGCTGCCCTAAGTGAGCCTCTCATCATAAGTGAGCATGGAAAGCTGCAGATCGCATTTAGGCTTCTAGAAGAGTGCTTTTCTGCTGTGTTGTGCAGCTACGACGGGCCGGTCCACTTTGCCAAGAGTAAGACCATATTCCAGGCAATGAGGTTCTTTGATCTTTTTGCTGGGAATGGTAGGCCTTAGCAAATTAAATCAATACCGTCAGTTAATTACTTCTTAATTGTTAGGCTTGTCTGGCCCTCATCAGTTGTCTCTAAGACGCCACTTTAATTCACTGTTTTTACATGCTTTTCCACACCTCTTTGGATTTCTCTATTCATCAATCTTCTAGATTATTCATCAGTATTTTTGCCAGTTTGTTTTTATGGGTGTCACAAATTTCCTGTGTACTACTCTGTATGTTTGGGGTATTTACCGTAACAATGGTCTTTTCTTGATTATAGAATTTCTGATATTTGAAAATAAAACTTTTGGGTTGATGAAAACACAGGCATTTGTCTGGGATGTTGTGAGTTAGAGAGGAGATGAAACAGCTGATCAAGTGTGCAGATTTCGACTTGTTTATTTAAGGACATCCAGGTGGAGATGTGGCCGACACACACATTTGGAAATAGTCTGGAACTCAGAAGAGAAATAAGGACTAGAGATAGAACTTTGGAATTATCAGCTTGTAAGTAATATGTGACACTCTGAGAATAGAAGTTAATATCCAAAGGAGAAAGCATAGGTCGAAAAAGGCTGAAAGTATGAAAGTCTGGCTAGAGAAACAAGACCTGAGAAGATTGAGTGGCCAAGCAAACAGGAGAGTCCTGTTACAGAGGTCAAGGCCAAGACTGGGTAGGAGTCTGCCCCCAGAAGGAGCCCTTTGTTGGAGGCAGCCAGAAGTCAGACTCTCGTGGGGGCTGGCGGCTGAACGTTGGTGGAGAGAGAGGGAGAGCCGTGTTTCAAAGACGTTGGCCAGTGAGAAGGCGAGAAGGCAGAACTGAAAGGTTTTCAGGTTGGAGAGAGTTGGCCGTGTTTCCTGGGGAGAAAAGGAGAGGGATAAAGGGAGAACATGAAGAAAGAAGAGATGGGGCCTGTGGATTCGAGGTCTCAGTGTGGGGGGCTAGCATCAGAAGTACAGCAGTGAGTCTTGGAGGGGTACACTTGCCTTCACCTGGAAGGAAGTAAAGAATAGGTGAAAATATAAGTTAGGAGGTAAAGAGAAGTAGAGGAAGTTATCAGCTCGGATGTCCTCTCTCTCTCCTCAATGAGGCAGGAGGCTGGGTCAGCTGGGAGCATGAGAGGAACACTGATGGAGTTTGGAAATGTCTTTATAAATTAAAATGTATGCTGTACCTAGCTTTGTGGGCCTCAGATAGTAAATTTCCGTTTTGGAATCTGTCATTTTTTACTTCCTTCTGAACCCAAAATGTAATATTCGAGAGCCAACACGAGGTTTGACCAGAAAGCTGCGGCAATGCTAGGGCCTCGGTCACTGCTTGTAGGGCTCTGCCTGGGAGCTCGTGACAGTGGCATCCGTGCGGGCCACTCTGCAGGTCTGCGCGCCTGATCACGGAAGGACTCCCGGCTGAGCCCTTTCTGCCTTCACCAGCCTGGTGAACTGCCTCCTCCTGGGAAATGTCGTGTCTTCCCTGGGGTGGAGTGAAGACTCCTCGGGGTAGGGAGGTCGGCTGAGAAACGTGAGCCCCGAAGTAAGCATGGACGAGGAAGCCTCCTGCTGTGGGTGACCGGCAGCTAGGAAGCCGGGGCGATGTGGTGGCCAGGGGCGCCCTCACTCCTGTCCTTGGCTGTGGTCCCGCATGTTCAGGAAAGTTTGTGGGTGACTTAAGGAGCGCGCACCTGGTGTCTCAGGTACTGCTTGTGAGCGCGACACCGTCCGCGGCCCCGATGGCAGAAGGGACCTTTGTGGCCCCCTGTCCCGCGTGTTAGGGCCCGGCGCCCTTCCCTAGCCCGCGCGGGGGTGGCCCAGGGCTCAGGACAGCGGCACCGGCCTCGGGGCCAGAGGGGACCTGCGGGGCGCCCAGCCCAGGCGGCTACACAGGCTGCTCAGACCCGGTTCCGGTCACGTGGGTTCACGGCTGGTCCCGGCCAGACTGACACTGGGGGTGGGGATGGGGGACACGGCCTAGGGAGTTGGGGATGGGGAGCATGGCCTGGGGGAGCGGGGATGGGGACACGGCCTGGGGAGTTGGGGATGGGGAGCATGGCCTGGGGGACGGGGCTGGGGCTGGGGGTCCACCTCGGGGAGACTTTGCCCTTCCTTTGGCCAAACTGACAATCTTGGACCCTTAGATTTAGAGTGAACTAAGTGAAAAAGCTAAGAAAAATGAGGGCAGGAAGTATTGGAAGGATTTTGCCTTTACTTAAAATCTCCCAACTCTTTTTTTTAAAGAAAATTAGCTAATAAGCATTTACTAATGGTCGTTAGTGGCTTATACATATGTTCTGGGACTGTGGCACTCTGTTGCACAGGTTGTAGGTTCAAATGTGCTTTTAGGCCTCGTCTAGTTTTTCCATCTCTGGAGAGTTTTTCTCTATCATGTCCCGAATCTGGGGTACCTCTAGAAAAAAAGAAGAGTCTTTTGACACAGATTTGGAGGCTTTTTGTCCCCATTGCTGCCGGAAGTGAGAGAGAATCCTTCCCCCTCACCTAAGCCCAGGCCGCACCTGCCCGTTCCGCCCTCTGGGACGCCAAGGGCCTGGTGGGGCCAAGGAGCAACCGGGGCTGCTGGGGTGGCGTGTCCTTGGCCATCACCATGACCCCTTTGCTGTCTTCTTTCTCTCGTTCACTTGAATGGATTTGGAGATGATCTCTATAAACATCTTTTTTTTTCTATACTTATCAAATGTTCTCTGTTTTCTACTGAATGTTCAAACACAACTTTTAAGTATCTTATTTATGGTTGGATGTATCAAGAATAGTCTTTTTTTCCCTCTGAAGAGCTTAAAATATAAGCGGTATTTCTACTTTTTTTCCAAGAATTTAGTTCTGCCTGCAAGTGGAGAGACTAAAATAGTCTTCTAAATCTGGGGTCCTTAAGTTTATCTTCCTTCTTAACTCTCCCAGGAAGCAGCAGGACCCCTGTTCATGGGGTGGAGGTGAGAGGTGGGAGCTGAAGGGCAAAATATTGCCTGAACTTCGGTGTTTGGTTAAGTGTTTTGTCCCCGAGCCTGTGAATTGCTCCAGTGATCTAAAATCAACAGAGGAAGCAATGAGGGGCCAACGGGCAGCCCCGAGAAGACTGCAGAAATCGGGGTCATGGGTTGCAAATTGGTCTGGGAGAGAATGAGCCCATTATGAGCCTGCAGAAAGTTTTACAGGGCTTGATCTGGGAAATGAGGCAAGTAAATTTCCAAGGTAGTTCATTTAAAGCTGGGGGGGTCCTAAAACTTAAACTGAAATCCTTTTGTTCTCCCTAAGTGGCTGGGAACGTGGTGGATATTTTCTAGCTGTTTGTTCTCTGCCTGAGCGTCCCCTCCCCCTCTTCCACTTCAGAGGGAATTCTCCATCGTGTATAGAGTTGGGGAGGTGTCATCTGCTACGCTGTGTTCGGGGGTGCCCCCTCTCCTTACCCCAGACAGGGTGCAGGACCCAAACCCAGCCTCCCAGACACTCTCTGGGACTTTGAAGCTCAAGCGAGGGAAGCGTAGGATCAAGGACAGTTCAGAAGTCACTGGTGGTGCTGGGGTCGCCCTGTCGCCAGCGGCGGGGGTGGGGGTGGGGTCCCGGAGGGGCAGCCTGGCCCTGGGGCATGACTGTGGCTGTGTCTTCACTGCCCGTCACCCCTTGGTTCCAGCCCATTTCCTGGCCCTGCTTCTCCAGGCATCCCGTTCATCCTGTCAGCTATTCAATATCCCCCCATTCCATTCCAGTACAGACAGAATCAGCCAGAGCCGGCTTCTGTTCCTCGCAACCAAGAATTAGATTGAGCCATCCGGCATTCCTGCCCTTCAATCTAAGGAGGTGTTTCTGGGCTGCCAACTGGTCTCTATTTAGAACGATCCGGCAGCAAGGCTGGCATGTGCCGCCGTGTCAGAGCAGCTGCCGTTAGGGACTTTGGGAGAAGTCTAAAGCCAAGTGTTTTGGGCATGTTCCCAAAGTAGACACAGTTACAGAGAAACTCCATTGAATCTGGGCTCTAAATAGTCAACATTTGCAAGTATGAATCCCAGGCCATAAACCCAGGTGGCAAGAGATGCTGAGATTTTTCATATATTTAAATATATCTCATATACTTCCATCAACTTGATTTCTACTTCATCTTTTCCTATCAAGAAAGAATTTCATCCCCATGCATTCTTTTTTTAAAAAATATTTTTACTGACAAATCTTCACACACATACAGTCCATACACGATGTACAATGGGTGGCACACAGTATCATCACATAGTTTGTGTATTCTTAGCCATGATCATTTTTAGGAACATTTGCATCACTCCAGAAAAAGAAATAAAAAGAAAAAAAGAAAAAGCTCACAGATCCCACACGCTTTACCCCTCCCTGTCACTGACCACTTGTATTTCAACTTATTTATTTTACCCCTTATCCCCCTATTATTTATTTAGTATCCATATTTTTTACTCATCTGTCCATACCCTGGATAAAAGGAGCATCAGACACAAGATTTTTACAGTCACACAGTCACAGTGTAAAAGTTATATCATTCATTATACAATCATCTTCAAGAATCAAGGCTGCTGGAACACAGCTCAACAGTTTCAGGCACTTCCCTCCAGCCACTCCAATACACCATAAACTAAAAAGGGATATCTACATAATGCACAAGAATAACCTCTACGATAGCCTCTCAACTCTGTGTGAAATCTCTCAGCCACTGACACTTTATTTTGCCTCATTTCTCTCTTCCCCCTTTTTATCAAGAAGCCTTTCTCATTCCCACGATACTGGGTCCCAGCTCATCCTCTGCAGTCAGGTCCCACGTTGACAGGGAGATTTATACCCCTGGGAGTCATGTCTCACGTAGAGGGGAGGGCGGTGAGTTCACCTGCCAAAGTGGCTTAGAGAGAAAGGCCACATCTGAGCAACAAAAGAGGTTCTTGGGGGTGACTCTAAGGCATAATTATAAGTATGCTTAGCTTCTCCTTTGCAGGAATAAGTTTCATAGGGGTGAACCCCAAGATTGAGGGCTCAGACTATTGATTTGGTTTTCCCCACTGCTTGCAAAAATATCAGAAATTCTCTAAATGAGGGAGTTGAATATTTCCTCCTTTCTCCCCAGTCCGTCAGGGGACTTTGCAAATACTTCTTTTGCCCAAATCACTCTGGGATGTATCAGAGCATCACACTAACCGGGCAAATCAACAAGATTTCACGGCCTATTCAAGATTCTATGTACTTGACAAACTCTGGGATCTGTCCTGTAACTACTTGTTGAAGAGTGCTTTGAAAACTATTGCTTTTTTATTTCTTTGCTTTGTATATATGTTATACTATATATTAAAAAAAAGATTCTATATACTTATGGTATTCAACTGAACTGACCATACAAGTTAAATTAGGTAATTCACTACCCAAAATAAAAATTTTGCACCAACTAAACATCTTTCCCTTTGGTCTGACACAGACGTTAACGTTTTAAAATATGGGTGGTATCAGCCTTTCCCCTGTATTCTGATCTACCTAAGTCTTCTCCAGATCAGCTTTCTTCATATCTCTAGTCGCAAGTTTGATCCCTTTTTCAACTTTTAAAATAGTTCCTGTATGGGGTACTGCTGACTTTCACAGCTTCAGAGCTCTAACTCTGAGTCTCAGGTGACACAGAAATGCCCGAAGTTTCTGGGAATGACCATGTCATATACAAACAGCTCAGTATCTAAGAATTTAGAAATAACAGTTACAACTCCTGGATGTGTGTGATGCTGTAAGAGCTTACATTCTAGGACCCTTTACAGTAGACCCAGCCTGATAACCCGTGCTCTCAACTTCAGTTCACTGAGTTTTGTATAACAGTTAGTCCATATGAGTGAGGCACGATAATATCTTTTTGTTCCTGACCTTTCATTCATCATACAGTCCTTAAGGTCCCTCCACCTGGTGGCATGCCTCACAGCCTCATTCCTTCTTGGGACTGCCCAGCACACCCCCATACATTCTTGACTTTGCCCCCCGACTCCACTCACCCCAAGGGTGGTTTGGAATTCCTGGGTCTCATGCCACAAGACCTGGGGCGGCTCTGTGATCAGGCATGTCCTGCACTGGCGACTGCTGAGCCCCTCCCTGTGCTGGCCAGCACGTGTCCTGAGACCTCTGGCTCTGTATTTGCCCTGTGCACGTGCAGCACAGGGTCTGGGCTGCTGCCTAGAGTTCTCTCTCCCTGAGGGCCCCGCGAAGCTGAGCCTTTGAGGATTGGGTCACGTACTTAAGGTTCTATTAGGGAGAGGGCCGTGGCCCCTGAGGCTGGGAGACCCTGCAGCCCTCAGACCTTCCCTCTTAGCTCCAGGAATCTCTTATTAACTGAGGAATATTCCACTTTCTTCATGGCTCTGTTATAGGATATACCCCCTCCTTGCCACGATCAATCAAGCAATGACTAGAGCTTTTGAAAACAAAGGACAAGAAGGAAAATGTCCTGCAGGCAACTTCTGCTTCTGGTGGTGCCACAACCTCCTTTGAGAAAAGGAAGCTCAGATGGGTGAAGGGAGAGGGGCCCATACGTGGGGCAGGAGGGGAATAAAAACAAATTAACACTAAAGGAAAAAAAGTCTTGTTAATAGCATTCAAATTAAAGAGGGATAAATAAAATAGGCTGTCAGCTGCCAAATAGAAGGGATAATTGGATTTTATTTTTTGGTGTCACCATCTTTTGTGATTCCTTAACGTTTCATAAGAGATGCAAAATCCTCTCTAAACCGCGTAAGCATGAATAATGTCACTTCCTCCACTCCCGCCCTAACATTTGGAGCCAGGAATCAGGAGTGTGTCTAGTCTACATTCCATAAACTGTCAGCAGTCCCATCCCTAATTAATGTCTGATTTCTCCTCCAGCTGGAAACAAGTATTTGTCTTACAATGAAATAGCATATAATCCACAATCCAGCTTCTTTCTGAGTCCCATGTTCCAGCTGCCACTCTGACTAGAATCTGCTTTCTGTGGACTTTCCAATCTTAAATAGCAAGGCTGCTTAACTGAAGAATCTCTGCTGGCATGTGAGAGTAATAATTTGCCAATCTATTTAAAAATAAGCAAATGCTGAATTATTAAAAATTCATTTTAGATTCCACATTTTGGGAATTTACAGGCCTAATTCATCCCACACAGACGAAGGTGAGGTCCTAGTTAAATGAATATGTCTCGGAACCCACCACCACGGGTGCCGTGAAGTCACAGAAACTTTGATTTTAATGAGCTCACACGATCAGGGGATATATTACCCCATTTACCAAGGTTACAGGGAGGTGGGTTCCAGGATTGGTTAATTCAGGGAGGACCCAGGTTCTGTCATCTGTCCTCTCTGCCTTCCTCTATGGTTGCTTCCTCCCCTTATGGTCCCAAGATGGCTGCAGCGCTGCCAACCATCACATCATCCCAAGATTTCCAGAGTCAGAGAAAAGGAATGGTTTGTCCTTCCATGTCCCTTCTTAATAGCAGCAAAACTTCTCCCAGTCATATGATCCACCCCGACAGAGCTTTTCTTAGGTCTCATTGCCCAGAGTTGCATCAAGCCTTGTCCTCGGACTTGGCTCCCTTTCCAGAGCACATGACCTTACATGGGGCAAGGCAGGGCTTTGCCAAGGAGGGAAGGGATGGATTTAGGCAGACAACCAGCAGTGTGAGTCATGCCAGCCTCCCCCTATCCCCCGTAAAAGATCTGCCACTGTGTTTTGCAAATTATCTGTTTCTGTTTTACTCCAGCTCCTCTACACCTTTCCTCAAGCTCCAGGGGCTTCCTCACCAGTCGCAGTCCAATTCCCTGATAGTTGTGGGTGTCTTGTCTCTCCAGCTCACAGCCCATCAGAGCCCCCACTGCAACAACCCCCCCATCCCACATTTAAGGAGGGGTAGGAGATGCCCTTCTTCCACTGACAGGACTAGGAGAGAATGCGAAACTCCATTCATTCATTCATTCACCTAATGCATACTTACTGAACGCGACCATCGCGGCTGGTGGCACCTGGTGCTGAGGACACACAGGCAATCGGGGCACAGCTTCTGTCCTCAAGGAGCTCGTAGTAGAAACAAATAAATGGGCAAACGGTCCAGTGAGGTGGTCGTTATAGAAACCGTATGCCAAGTGGGGATTGGAGCACTGCTGATAACGTGTGGCCACAAGAGGAAAAATACACATTTTCAAGGTGAACTGGGAACCAAGTCACATTTCTGATGTTTCCAAATTACTAGTTTAAAAATAAATTCTTGAAGAAAGCTCCATTTATAAGTTAGGAATGATATAAATAAAGTGTTCCATCTTAAAAATAAAGCGTTTTGAAGGTGGAGGAGTGGATTTGGATTCTCCAGCTTTTCAAAGATCATTGGCAACTTTGTCATTTACTGATCTTATTAGAAACATCTCTTTTCTAGGATTTAATTAGCAATAAATATATGAGTTCGAATATACTATATACCAGCTGCTGAATATTCAATTCCACTTTCATTAAGGTTCTGAAGAAACCTTGTAAATACTTCAGGTTGGAACCCTTAAGGATCTGGGTCTCTTTTACTCAAGATCATTTTTACTTCTTTCAGAGAGCTGTCTTAGGAGTCAGGGTGACGACACGGGGTTTGGAGGTCCCTGCTTCCTGAGAATCACCTGAAGTTCCAGAAGTCCCTTGGTTTCACTCATTGCCTCCATGTCTTTGTCCTTTGCTTTTTGCTATTCTCTGCACACACCTTCTTCCTTGGAAAAGACATCTGCTTGCACGATGCTCCTATCACAGCCACATGCATAATGGCCAAATTTACATCTTCAAGTGCTAATGACATATTTCCATATGGCTGCTAGACATTTACAATGGAGTAGATTGCTAGCAACTCAAACTCAGCCCGCTGAAAGCTCAATTCATCAGCCCTTCCCCTCCATTCAAGGCCCAAGCTTCTGGGTGAAGCACTGTCTGATTATCTTTCATCCAATAAATAAATATTTCTTGAGTGCCTGTTTTGGGACTTGACCTATTATAGACCCAGGGTACACAATGGTGAGCCAGCAGCGGAGTTCTTACTCCCTGGAGCATGCATTCTTGTGGAATGAAATAACAGATGGAGATGACAAGTGTTAGGAAGGAAATCATCGGGGCTGAAACTGACCTCTGGCGTCTCTGAGCTCCAAAAGTTTCATTGTCTATATAATAGAGATATACCAATAACGATAGTTTACCTAGAAGAATATTCAGTAAGGTCTGAGCACTGTCTAAGGGCTTAATATGTAATAACTCATTTAATCCTCACAATAACTCTGTGAAGTAGCACTGTTCCACCCCACCCTTTCCCAGAAGGGGAAATTAAGGCACAGAGAGTTTAAGAAACTCACTTGGGTCTATCAAAGCTAGTAAGTGATGAGTTTGCTTCTATTAAATCCAGGAAAGTAAAATTATAAGAAATTTTATATTTGATATAAATGAAAAGTGAGTTTTGACACAACCTGCTTTTTGATTTTCATTATTTTCTCAACTACTTTAACGTTCTGGAAAAAAAATTAACCATTAAAAATTCACTAAAACCTGTGTATAGGGGGTACATTTTCCCTCTGTCCTCAGGCTCCAATAAGGCTTCGAACCATCTTGTGGGAGCCTATTTTTCTTTCAACATTTACTGTTTTGTGCATGTGAATTTTTTGCATTGTCTGATTTTTTTTAAATATTGCATTAAAAACCTTGTAACTAACCTTCATTTGTATCCAGTTATCGAGTTTTTCAACTTTAGAGTCTTGTCATTGCTAAAGACAGCCCCTAGGGTTTATTAATGAAGGTCCTGGGCCAGCCCAGAGTTAACCCCACCCCCGCCGAGTCCAAAGTTCTCTTGCTAACCGAGCCTGGCTGTAACCATCGTGGGCCCACCTGCCATGCGCAATAGCTTAGACTGTACCCTACAAGTCACCTAGACCTCATTCTGCCATTTTCTTTCATACTTTCTGTGACTAAGCATGGAATCAATCTACACATGCTCAACAATCAGACCACCTCTAATTACACCATCTGGGGCCACTGTGCTCATCATCCTAAACCTGCCCATCGTTTCTCTAAGAAAACTACCTGAATTACTGCAGCTTCGGGGAGACAGATTTTGGGCCGCTAGGTCATCTGCTCTCCCACTACGTGCCTAGTAATAAACTCTTTCTCTCTTTGAAAAAAAAAAAAAAAAAATATATATATATATATAGTATTACAAATATTTGATTTCTGAGTCTCTTGGTATCCCCTTACATTTTGCTCTCAAGGTGAGTGCAGCACTCTCATTCCAGCCCTGAGTGGCAGAGCTGGGATTCGAACTCAGGCATTCTGCCTCCAGATTCTGTGTTCTTGACTGTTCCACTACTTACGCCATATATTGTTGATTTTTTATCTGTATCTTAAGCTATATATCTCTCCACTCTTTCCAGTTAAACTAAATGTCTTGAGGGCATAGACCACTATTATACCACCTTCTCCCATTATCAAAAGCATGTAGTATGGTCTTTGGCTTGATAAAGTTTGGCTTGATTGTAAGAGAATTACAAGAGGCTTCTCAAGTGTTCTGAATTACCATCATCACCAGCTACTTTTACAACAATTTGTCATTTTGCTTTCTTTTACTGCAATTTCCCTTTTATATATTTCATTTTAAATTATAAAAATAATTAAGCATTTCTCATATAAAGATGAGGAATGAACATGTACTTATTTGAGAAACATTTTGAAAAATGAAATGCTTTCTTAAATGTAGTGTTCTTTTTTATAATATGAAGCTTTTCCCATCTTTTGGAAATGCGTGACCCTTAAGAAGAGACCCTGGAGTTTTAGTTTTATAAGTGAACAGATCAGTGTAGTAAAGAAGGTAGAAATATCCCTTGACATAGTTATTAGCTCTCTGGTAACAGCATAGTTGTTTTTAAAGCACAACGGTGCTTCTATGCTTCCCTGCAAACCCAAGCTCTGCTCATCACCTCCTTTACCTGCTGTGAAAACCTTTCACCTGTAAGTGTGCCTGTCTCTGTGTAATAGCTTCCCACCTGGCTGGATAGAGCCATTATTTCCAGGAATGATAGGAGACGAATAAGCAATTCCTCTCTGACTTCTGAACATGAGGCTTTTTTAAGGGGGGTGGGGGGGTCCATGATGACAGTAGGAAATCTTTCAGGGTTCATTATATAAAACCTACTGAAAGTTCTTCTTAGAGTGGGAGCCTTGTAGGTAAAATAAAGGGAATGCACAGCACCAGGAAACAGCGGGTGACTTCTAGAGACCCCTCCTGCCCTGGGTTAGGTCCTACACCCCTCTTGCCAATCCATTCTGGGATTGGATTGAAAAATATACAGATCACTTTGAATTGTTTGGTTTTATGTTAAACTTCTCTGAGCAGTTTTTAGCTTCTCTTGAATTATATTTTTTGATGGTTCTGTCTCTGTTAGTTTACTCATTTTATGAAAGAGCCTTTACAGAATGAAGCCAGGAAAACCATCACCTCCATGAAATTTGGGACTCTTATGAATGTCCCCTTGTGCTCCCAGGTTCCACAAGGAATAAAATACTGCACTCAGTCTATCTTGGAAATCACATCATTATACAATGCAAACGCGAAACATTGCATAATTACCGAAACTCTGCTGCTATTAAGAGTTGTCTCACCTTGAAGAAGCAAGTTGTAAGGGGAACTGTAGAGTTGTTAGATTGCTCTGAAGATAGTTTTGCTGACCATCAACCTTCCCATTTAGATTTGTGGAATGAAAATGCCGCTTTGCACCTGGTGCAGACATAACCCGTGGGTTTGGGGGGTGAGAAGGAACACGGTGAGGAGCCTATCGTTTTCTCCGTGCAGGTGTTAGCGACTCCATGGACATAGCCATGATTATCACCAAAGTCACCACAGACTGTAGCCCAGGCTTTTAAAAATGAGTTGGCAAGTCCCCTCCCGCCTAACGTGGGACATGACTCCCAAGAGTGTAAATCTCCCTGGCAACGTGGGACAGGACTCCCGGGGATGAGCCTGGCCCTGGCATCGTGGGATTGAGAAAGCCTTCTTGACCAAAAGGGGGAAGAGAGAAAAGAGACAAAAGAAAGTTTCAGTGGCTGAGAGATTTCAAACAGAAAAAAAGAGGTCATCCTGGAGATTATTCTTATGCAATATACAGATATCCCTTTTCAGTTTTGGGGGTATTGGTGTTGCTAGATGGAAATCCCTGAAACAGTTGAACTGTAATCCAATAGCCTTGATTGTTGAATAAGATTGAATAACTACGGAGCTTTTAAGATGTGACCATGTGACTGTGAAAACCTTGTGGGTGACACTCCCTTTATCCAGTGTACGGAGAGATGAATAAAAAACAAAAAAAGACAACAAAATAAATAAATAATGGGGGGTATGGGATGTTTTGGGTGTTCTTTTTTTGCTTTTATTCTTATTTATTTTTTTTTTTGGAGTAATGAAAATGTTCAAAAATAAATTGTGATGAGGAATGCACAGCTATATGATGATATGAGAACCACTGATTGTACACTTTGGATGGTTACAATGGTATGCAAATATATAATATAGTTCAATAAAATTGCATTAAAAAAAATGAGGTGGCGAAAGCCTACTGATTAACCAACCGAAGTCCATTGTAACTTCTATTTTAATAATTTGACCAGGGGAAAGAGTTTAGTAAGTCATCTGAGGTTAGTAAAACTGGCGAGAGACTCATTACCCAGGCATATGCGGGAGGGTAGCGAGAACCACTGCAAACGGAGGAAAAAGTTGCAAAAGGTGGAAAGCGGCCGGGCCCAGTGCCTGAGTATGTGACCTCTGAGTTCTCAGGGAAAGTTCTGAAAATGAATCAGCCGGGACTTCATCTGAGGTGGGCCAACCCAGATGGGGGCCAAGCCACCAACAGCCGTCCCTCCTACTACTCTATCAAGGCTGGTTCTGCATGCAGCTGCGAGGCGCTTGGGCTTTAGAAGCGCGAGGTCTAAAGTTAACTTCTAGCCTTAGATTTTGATGTCAAAAGATTGAGAAAGTGGCCACTGGGGGAGGTCTGGAAGGGTGATTCGAGGAGCATGAGTTGAGAGCCCATCGTGGGCAGGTGCGGGTCCCGAGGCTGGAGACAGAGAAGATTAAAGGTTACACAATGAGGGTGACAGCAATCTGTCGGGGTGGCACAGCTTACGAGCCAGCCCGCGGACAGGTTTCCAGGATTGAATGGTGTTTGGTAGACGGCCCGAGAAGGCTTTCAGCATATGCACCGATATGTATGGAAGCGATAACCGGAACCATCAGCAGTGCTGTGACTCCTCTTGGCCCACACAGCAGAATATCTTAGAATCGCACACCTTCCCTGCAAGGCAGGGCTTCTCCAGGACCTGCCTTGACTTTTCTTCTGCTGAGCTCTGCTCTACCACACACTTACCTCCCCAGAGAGCTAATTATAAGCCACTATTTTCGTGCCTGCTTACAATGAAAGCTTATGTCAAAAGCAGCAAATAGCTATACAGAAATTTCAAGGGGGTTAATTCCTAAACGGTAATGAAGTCATCTCTTGGCTGCTTCACCATCCAGGTGATACTGCAGGGAAGGAGGTCTGATCATGTCCACAGTGGGGAAAATGCAAGCCAAGTGCAGGGTGCCCAGTAAGTGTTTATTGACAATAATTATCACATAATAATGAAATGTCCCAGTACAAGCCTATTCGGAGTTTTTTTTTTATTTATATAAAGAGTTCACCAGGATTAGAACTTGGGTTATACTGTAGCCATGTAGATAGGTTTACGCCTTTGCAGGCCTATAAGGTTTTCACTAGCCCTTCTTAATCCTGAGAAACGGTTCTGTCGTAACAGCAGCCTAGAAGGTTTTGAGCATTGAGTCTATGTATAGTTTTAACTTTTGGATTTTTTAGTCAGAGGATTTCTCGCTAACGCTCCCATCTCTTTTAGGCCTTCAATCTCTGAGTTAGCTCTGATTTGCTGGTCTGCTACTATCACTTCCTCTTCTCCATTTCAGGCATGTCAGTTGGGAGAAAAAAAAACCGTAGAAAAGAGAACAGTGTGTTTGGTTTTTTACCCATATCATGGATTTGGAAAAGGAAACACACGTCTTCCAAATTACCTTTTACCATATATTAAGAGCCTAGAGCTCTACAAAATTCCCCTCCTCTTAATATAAAACAAATTAAGCCTCTGGGTTCAGAGCTTCCATGCACCTTTGTGTTTCTAGGAGTAGATGCCTGTGAAACGAAAACTCTTCAAGCTTTATGGTAGATCCCTGCTTTCCGTGGGATTATGAAAAACTTGTATGGCTAGAAACTCTCCTTTTCTTTTCCTTCCATCCTGAAGCAAGGTCGAGCATTTTATCGAATTGACAACAGGAATATGTTTTACCTGCTTGACCTGTTTGCACCCTTTGATTCAGGTTTCAGTCACGTGTTTCCACACCCTTTGGGGTGGGGAGGGCAGGGTGCTGTAGATGGCTGAGGGACCGCCCACTCGGCCTGGGCCCTTCCCCTCCTTCCCCTTGTCCTCTCTTGGATCTTTACTTGGCTTCACGCTCCCAAGGAGAACCAGTCGGTTGAGTATTCAAATATTTAATTAACTCCTGTTACTGCACAAGTGGCCAAGCAGGTTTTTACTGGAAACACAGACGGGTTCCTGAGAAAGGTGGGGGTGGGGAAAAGAGAGCCGGAGCTTACGAGGCAAAGGAACCCGTGGACAGCAGCTTTGTTGTCTCACTGTACGTTTTATGATGCTTTCCCCATTGCTCCTGATCTGTGTTCCTTTGTGCATGAGTAGACCGAGAAAATATTTTTGCAGGGAAAACTTTGTGTTAGTCAATTTGGGCCAAAAAGCTTCCCCTTTCCATGGCCCTGTACCACCCACCTGGCCCCATGGAGCTCAGAGACTGGGCCCTGGGCCACCTGAGTCCGGGATTGTGTTGCCCACCACACACTCCCTCATTGCAACCGAGGACACCACGGCGAGGTGGAGGCGGCTTACAAGCACCCAGTCCAGGTCCCCGCCCTTGGGGAGGGTGAGGCAGTACACGTGGGGGTGGAACTTGGAATCTGTACATTTTCCAAAACGCTTTCCTGTCTTTTCTGGCCTCGCCAGGTTAGGGAACTGATGGTTTAGCCTCTGCCTAGTTCTTCCCAAAGGGACTGAGCTCAGCCGGTGAGGAAATGTTCGCCAGCGCCTGTGAAATCTCTGTGTATTTTGTCTAGATCTAAGTGTATTAAAGCTGAGGGGCTGCTTTAAAATCTGCAGTTGTCCACGTTACATTGTTTGGGTTTTATGAAGTGACAGTGACAACAGTTTTGCTTTGTTTTAGTGTCCGTCAGTGTCCTGGCAAAATAAAATTTGGCCATGTTGCGTTGGTCCCACCCCCCCCCCCCCCCCCCCCCCGATTTTTAGCATTTCACTGGTTTGTGAAGTGGCAAGGTCTGGTCCCTGTTGCTTCTGACACCATCCATTTGAATACATTAGCATGGAGACTGCTCTTGTTACTTATTTTATTTGTACAATAAATAGCGGAGAGGACTTAGAGACTTTTCTTTTTTGTTCACAGGACGCCTGAGCAGCAAAGGGCAGGGACAAAGAGAGGGACAGAATCAAGGGGCTGTTCCTTCCCGCAGTCCGTGCAAGCTCTTCCTCAGGCTCAGGGAGGGGGCCAACGCGGCGGGCGGGGAGCTGGGGCAGCGCCCACTCCTTGGGGTGCAAGGGAAGTCGCTCCCTATGTGGCCAGGCCTGGAAGGCCATCCTCAGCCCCAGGTCCCGGCCGGTGGGGGCAGCTGAGGGCCGGGCTCACGACGGCTGCCCTGCGCCCTGCAGGCTCAGGAGGGTGCAGGGAGGCCCAGGGTGGGGGGATGGGGGGGTCGGGGGCTGGCCCAGGGAAGCCCCTCCAGGAGCAGGGGACCCACACGGTCATCTCCCCTGCAGGGCCACCCTCAGGGTCCACGACAGCTGCCCAAAATTCCTAAGCTGCATCTTAGAAGCTAAGTTTAGCTTGGGACAGAATTTATAAGGCATGAAGATGGATGAGCCAACTCCTCATTTTAATCTTGTTTTAACTATTTGTGTGTGTGTGTGTGTGTGTGTGTGTGTGTGTTTGTTTTAACATTTACATTGAGATCATTTCTGCATAAGCAACATCGCGCCACGTGCTTTGTTCAGTGACTTCTTTTTTTTGGTACTTAATAACGTTCCCTGGGGCGCTTCCAGGGTTCGAACACACAGGCCCCCCCCCCCCCCGCTTCCTCTTCAGGGACTGCATTCCTTCCAGATCGCACAGATTGGCAAATATTCTGGTTCATAAATTTGTATGCATGTGTACGCACTTTTCTGAAGGAAATCCTAGAAGTGGAGTTTTTGTCAAAGGGAGTGCACTTTTAAAACCAATTTTCATGACAGAAGTGGGTTCTCAGCGCGGTCATGCCTAAAATACAGGAGTCCCATACACTGCCCCCCATCAAGAGTGCATGGTGGGGAAAATGTCTTACGATGAATGATAGGACTTTTTCTTTTTTGTAATTCTACTGTTTTTTAACAGTAGCTACACTTGTAACGATCAATGAAAGATTATTAAGGTAGTACTATGATATGAACTGCTGTCCATGGATATATAAGGGTATTTTTTTCCCCATATTCTCAGACGATTATTGTTATTTTCATGCATGTCTCTATTTCATTACTCATCTACCATACACTGGACACAGGAGGTGTTAGTCACAAGGCTTTTACAATCACATGGTCACGTAATAAAAGTTATACAGTTATACCATCATTATCCAGTATCAAGGTACTGGATTACTATTCAACAATTTCAGGTATTTTCTTCCGGCTATTCTAATACACTAAAAAGAAGTATCTGTATAATGAGCTAGTCGTCATAATCATTTGTTAGATCCTAACTTCTCAGTTACAACTCCCCCCTCTCATTTGATCATTCTCTCAGTCTTTAGGGGTAGCTGGGCAATGCCCATTTTAGCTTCTTCCTGCTGGAAAGGAGTGTCAACATTATGAGGTAGGGAATGAAACTGGTTGATGTTCTTGGAGAGACTGGGACCTCTGGGTTTCAGGGCTTATCTGGCATAAGAGCCATCTGGAGGCTTTAAGTTTCTGAAAAAATTAATTTAATAGGTAAAAATTTTATAGAGTCTTAGATAGAGCCCAGGGTATTCTTTTGGGTTTTCAGGAATACTGTTGGTTGTGGCTTGTTGTACTGTGGCAATTTGCAATATTTCGCTGAAGCTTGCATAAGAATAGCCTCCAGAATGACCTCTCAGCTCTCTCTGAAATCTCTTAGCCACTGAAACTTTATTTTGTTTCATTTCTCTTCCTCCTATTGGTCAAGAAGGTATTGTCGACTCTATGATGCCAGGGACAGGCTCATTCCTGGGAGTCAAGGAGCATGCACTTTTTTTTAAATTGTGAAGTATAATATATATACAAAAATGCAATGAATTTCAAAGTACATTTTAACAAGTAGTTATAGAACAGATTTCAGAGTTTGGTATGGGTTACAGTTCCACAATTTCAGATTTTTTTCTTCTAGCTGCTTCAAGACACTGGAGACTAAAAAGAAACATCAGTATAATGATTCAGTAGTCATGCTTATTTGCTAAATCTTAGCTTTCTCTGTCATAATTCTTCCTTCTCCTTTGATCCTTCCCCCAATCTTTAGGGATATTTGGGTTATGCCCATTCTAACATTTTTCATATGGAAAAGGGGTTTTGACAATATGGGAAGGGGGTATGGAGCTGGTTGATGTTCTTGGAGAGGCTGGCACTTCTCAGTTTCTGGACTTATCTGACCTAGCAACCATCTGAAGGTTTTAGGTTTCTGAAAAGCAAACTTAGTGTGTGCAACTTTTATAGGATCTCAGATAGAGCCCTGGGTGTTCTTTAGGGGTAACAGGAATGACATCGGTTAGGGGTTATTCTAGTTTGCTAGCTGCCAGAATGCAATATACCAGAAACGGAATGGCTTTTAAAGCGGGAATTTAATGAGTTGCTAGTTTACAGTTCTAAGGCTGAGAAAATGTCCCAATTAAAACGTCTATAGAAATGTCCAATCTAAGGCATCCAGGGAAAGATACCTTGGTTCAAGAAGGCCGATGAAGTTCAGGGTTTCTCTCTCAAGTGGAAGGGCACATGGTGAACATGGTCAGGGTTCCTCTCTCATCTGGAAGGGCACATGGCGAACTCGACATCATCTGCTAAGTTCTTCTCCTCGCTTTCCGTTTCATGAAGCTCCCGGGGAGGCATTTCCCTTCTTCATCTCCAAAGGTCGCTGGCTGGTGTACTCTCTGCTTCATGGTGCTGCAGCATTCTCTGCTCTCTCTGAATCTCTTGCTTTCTCCAAAATATTTCCTCTTTTATAGGATTCCAGTAAACTAATCAAGACCCACCCAAAAGGGTGGAGACACATCTCCCCTAATCCAGTTTAACAACCACTCTGGATGGAGTCACATCTCCAAGGAGATGATCTAATTACAGTTTCAAACATACAGTGCTGAATAGGGATTAGAAAAAAGGCTGCTTTTACAAAATGGGATTAGGATTGAAACATGACTTTTCTAGGGTACATACATCCTTTCAAACCGGCACAGGGGTTGGCAAACCATGTCAATTAGCAATATCTAGCTGAAACTTGCATAACAGTAGCCTTGAGAATCGCTTCTCAACTCTATTTGAACTCTCTTAGCCACTGATACCTTATTTTGTTACATTTCCTTTCTTCCTTTTGGTCAGAATGGCATTGTCAATCCCATGGTGCCAGGGCCAGGCCCATCCCTGGGAGTCATCTCCCACGTCGCCAGGGAGACTTTCGCCCCTGGACGTCATGTCCCATGTAGGGGGGAGGGCAATGGTTTCACTTGCAGAGTTGGGCTTAGAGAGAGTGAGGCCACGTCTGAGCAGAAGAAGTTCTCTGGAGGTAACTCTTAGGCATAATTATAGGTAGGCTTAGCTTCTTCACTATGGAAATAAGTTTCACAGGAGCAAAGCCTCAAGATCGGGGCTTGGCCTATTGACTTGGGAGTCCCTCGTGTTGGAGAGAGTGTCATGGGTTTTCCAGGCAGGAAAGTTTAATAGTTCCATATTTTTTCTTCAGTCCCTCAAGGGACTCTGCCAATACTTTTTAATTATCTGCCCCACATACTTCGGGATGTACCCGGGTATTATGTTGAGCTATACAGGATTACAAATCTTCGTTCCCATTCTGGGCTACATGTGTTGGGTTGTTTAAATGACCTAAATAGACAGGTTGGGTGAGATTGTGTGCTATAGAAAATGTAGGTTTTAGACAAAATTAAAGCACTCTTCCTTTTGTCTCATAAAGTAAGTGAAGTTCTAAAATACAGACACTGTCATCCTTTACCCTGTATTCTGATTTACCTTAGTCCCAACCAGACTGGCTTCGTTCTTCTCTCTATTTGAAGCCTGATCTCTTTATCAATTTCTTTGACAGTTGTTGTATTTAGCAGATACAAACAACTTTGAAAAGTTCTGCAACTTTTTGAAAAGCTGCAGAACTCCAGCTCTGAGCCTTAAGTGTCACACAGTTACCCAAAGTTCCAAGGAAATACCAGATTATACACATACAGCACAGCATCTCAGAATCTAGAAATAACATTTAAAGCTCAGGCATAAATGTGACTTCTATAAGAGCTTAAATCCTAAGCCCCAATTTTCTAATGAGTATTCTCTAAAAGAGACCATATGATATTTGTCGTTTTGTTTCTGGCTTATTTTGCACCACCTAATGTCCTCAGGGTTCATTCACCTCACTGCCTGCCTTACAGCTTCATTCCCTTCTGTAGCCACATGATATTCCATCACATGTCTACACCACAGTTGGCCTTTCTGCTTCTTAGTCATTGTACCCTTCGGCCACCTCCATCCATTGGGCATCATGGATAATGTCCAAAATAAACAATCCATGTCTCAGAGCGTCCTCACTTACTTGTGCATTCATCATCACTCTCAATTTTAGAACTTTTCATTGCTCCAAATAGAAAAAATAACATAAACACACCCTTACCAAAGAGAAAATTCAAACCTCCCCTTAACTCCTGTCCCCCTCCACGTATTTGCCCCTGGTATTGCTGTAGGAGTGGTGATATCTGCCCATGAAATACAGGCAGCAGCATGCAATAGTAGTTCCCCTCCTGTATCCCTCTATTCATGACTCTCTGTAGAAGATTCATTCCTTTGAAGTGGTTCGCGCAAAAGCATGTAAGCATGTTTGCAGTGTTAATTGGTGAGATGTGTCGCCTAGGAGGGACGTGTGCTTGCGCTGCAGCCGTCCTCCCCTTTGTTGGAAATGCATGGCCGGCTGGTCGCGCCCAGTGACTGGCGGCGCCCGGCAGGTAATGTTTGGTGGTGACCAGGCTCTTCTGTTCCTCATGTGGGGGTGGTTTTGTTCTGCTTGCCCCTCCTCTCTCCTTTCCCCTCCACTGGTTCCTCAAGACCCATTACTTACTTTTTAGTTAACATCGTCCAGGACTGAGGCTTGAGTCAGAGAGAGGGGAAGAGACGCCCCCTGACACAGGGCTTGGCTTAAGGCAGGGGGCTGGATGTGCAAGCGTGAGTCCCCTGAGCTGGTTTTCTTGGAAATTGTTCCGCTGACCAAGCTCCAGAAATGTAAACAAAAGTGGCCTGAAATCCCAAGTTTTGCTGCTTGTAGTCTTAGTTTCACAACTGAAGGATTTGGCCACCGCCTGTCCTGAAAGCATGGAGTTCTCTGTTGTTTGTAACATGTGACACTGAGGGAGAGAGCGAATGTGTGTGTGAGTGAGTGTGCATGAGTGTGTGTGAGTGAGTGTGTATGAGGGAAGCTCACATTATTTCTAAACTCAAAATAAGGACACCAGACTCTTAACAAACACCAAAGGCAACATATCAGGAACTCTTGTTCTTTTCTATTATAATAAATGGACTTTCACATTACTAGCTTCCATCCGTATAGCTCTTGAGTTTTAAAGTTTTGTTTCTGCCTTCTGGCTTTCTTAGTGATGGAAAATGAATGCGTTTGGGGACAAACATGTCAGAACTATGGGGAAGAAACCTGGCAGTGGAACAAACTAAGATGTATTGGACAAGAATGAGAGACGATGCAACTTAAGTTTTCTGGAAAAGTCCTTGATTTTTGGTTCAGAAATATGACCCTGAAGCCACAGAGAGGGAAACCCCACTGCAGCCCTGCTGGGTCATTATTAATTAGTCTTCATTGAGGAGCAACCAGAGGACATTCCTGCACAGAAAGACGAGGAGAACCGAATCCCGCTTCCACCACGGTGGGTGGAAACTGAAGAGAGAACTTGTGGTCTTCTGCCTTAAATAAGAAAACCCGGAGTTGGGTGTGCAAACGGCAGAAGAATGACAGTGTAGTGGGGCAGGGCCAGTGGCGGGAATGGTGTGTGCATTTGCACAAGTGGTTACATTGTCTGCGTTTCCCTCATCTCAGTCTTGGGGAGTTTGCTTTTTATGAGAGTAAACGTGTAGTGGTGTGCAAATATTAGTTCACGTAATTCAAACCTGTTGAGCTGAGCAGGAAGCACTGAAGGGAAATGTGCAGGTGGCCGCAGAAGGGTCCCGGTGTGGGGGCGCCTTTCCCCGGGGGAGGGGGGTGTGTCCCCAGAGCGAGGCCGCAGCGACAGGAGGGGAACTGGTGGCTGGAGAGGAGGTGGCAGCGGTGGGGACGGCTCCAGGCGTGTCCGCAAAGTGCCGGCCCTGGAGCGAGGGGGAAAGGCGGCTGGTGTTGAAGCCAGGAGGATGGTATCTCACAACTCCCCCCCACACACACTGGTACAGAGGATGACATTTTCAGGGCTTCCTGCCATCTTAGGGTGTAGATCTGCTCTCAGCCTCACTCGGCCTTTCTGCACACAGAGTACACAAGGACAATCCTGGGAAAACTGAAAAAAGGAA
>PVIY010023589.1:0-39188 GCA_004026745.1 Myrmecophaga tridactyla | reverse complement strand
GCCTGTGGGGGAGGGGCGCTGGGCGCCACGGCTTGGGGAACTCATGGTTCTGGGGAGGCTTGCAGCCGGTCCAGCTGGTCCAGACTGGGGTACACTGTGTGTCCGGTCACTGATGTGGCTCTGGGAGCTGTTCTGCACTGTTTCTGGTTATTTAGTAGTTGTTCTGGAGGACGAACTAAAATGTGCACATTGCTAAGCCGCCGTCTTGGCCCCTACCACTATCTTTTGATAAACATCTTTTTGACTGTCATTTACAAATACACAGCACTGGGTACACACTAGTGCACATGCACCTCCTTGGTAGCTAGAGTGTGTTCTAATGTTAATCAATTTTAGAGTCATTTTGTGATTTTCTAGTACATTGCCAGTTAGTGAGCTGGTAACCTGCAATGGATGTGAGGTAGATTTCTTTAACTATGTATCTATCTTCCTAATACTATCTGTATGTAACTTACAGTGTATTTTCCAATCCAGGAGATATCTGCTCCAATGGCAAGGGGGACCAATACCAAGAACAGAACATGCCATGAGTTTAGCCTAGGTTGTGGGCTTTCCCATGATCCACTTAGAGCAGTTTCTAGTCTGGCATTAGCCTCTTCTTGAGTTTTTTTTTTAGTATGGGAGTAATTTATAAAAGCCCTAATGTTTGTAATTTTCCCTTTTGTAAGCTTATCATAATAGCCATTCAGGGAACAGCATAAGGTAAATAATGTGAACTAACCCAATTTACAGGTGGCATTTTGTACGTCTTGCATCCACATACAATATGTTGTCCGTGAAGGGCTTAATAAGGTTATCAATTACCTTTAAGGAGTGGGATGTTGGTGTGTGGAGCTAATTGGATACACACTCCAAAAGGAGAATCATAACCATCTGCATTTTCATTGTTATCTGGTATCTTAGTCGTGTTTAATCAACAGTTTCCTTTGCATGACCTTTTCGGCTCACCAGAAATTTGTATCTTGACTGGAATCAGTTTTTATACTATTAAAACCTTGGGATGCTTGGAGAAAATTGCATCTCTAAAGGGGTCCTGACCCCTACCGTGTGCTCCTGGCTGATGGAAGTAAAAAGACTCTTGCTATATAGAAGCAGAATATTTACTGTGCCCTATAGGATGGCCATTTTTATCTGTATGATTTAGAGTGAAAATATCACAATCCTTAGGTTAGAGAGGCCCTGTTGTAATCCTAGTCTCAGGGGCTCTTAAAGCATAGCCCAGAGTCATTCTAAAAGGAGATCTATCTGATTGGGTGTATATGTTTCCAAGTCTAAAAATGTACGGGGTGGTTATTAAGAATACCTGTTTTAGGAATGTGAGGGATGCACACTGACCCAGTAGTGACTCTGATTCATTTAATTCTCTGTGTGGTAGGTTAGGAGGACAAAAGAATTGTGTTAAAGGTATGAGTACATAGGGCCAGAAATAGGGTAAAGAGGAAATAAAAGAAAATCATGGTGAAGGTAGGGTATTATTAGGGATGGAGATTGGCCATTGTGAGGGGTATAAAATGAATGGTTTAAACAGGTAGTGAAAAGAAAGGGACAGAGATTAAGATGAGGGATTTCAAGGTGTGTCTTGAACCATGCTCTTGGATGTCATCTGTTTTTTCTGACATCTTAGGTAGAAGCTATCTGTATCAGATGCTATCTGGTTCTGTAATCCTCATGTCAGTTTTAGTTTCAGATCCAAAATGGAAGCAATCTCTGAAGGGCTGGGAGCATGTTTTAGTTGTGACACATGGACCAGGGGTTAATTCTCTGTAGTTTTACTGCAGTAGCTGTGGTTAATAAAATTTGATAAGATCTTTTCTGTCTAGGTTCTAAAGCAGTCTTTCATTGATGTTTCTTCCAGTATATCTATTCTCCAGATTGAAAGTCATACAGAATCCACTATAAAAGAATCTCTGAAAAGGTGCCCTAGATCTGTGAATGGTGAAGCTGGTCTATGTAATTAGTCCCTTACAATAATTGGCAATTTTACATTGTAATAGGTTGTAGTCTTGTAAAGGAGGAGAAATAATAAACCTCATTGGTCTTCCCATTATGACTTCATAGGAAGTTAGCCAGTATTTCTCTGGTAGACTAGATCTTTGACCATCAAGGTTAAGGGAAGAACCCTAGACCAAAGTAGAAAGAGGTATTCAGATCATTTAGCTAATTTAAGTTTTAAGATATCATTTTTTTTTTTTTTTTACCTTTCTGAGAATTATGGATGTCATGGACAGTGAATCTTTTGTTTGATAGAGAAGACCTTGCTAAATTCCTTGATTACAGTTCCAATAAATTGGGAGCCTTTATTGCTCGGGAGTGTAGCAGGAATTTCCCAGATGGGGAAAACAAAATCTAATAGTTTCTCAGTTTTTGTTAGGGCAGTAAGTAGCTTTCTGTTCTAGTCCGCAAGCTACTGGAATGCAATATACCAGAAACAGAATGGCTTTTAAAAAGGGAAATTTATTAAGTTGCAAGTTTACAGTTCTAAGGCCATGAAATGTCCAAATTAAGGTGAGGCTATGAAATGTCCAAATTAAGGCACCAACAAGAGATTACCTTTACTCAAGAAAGGCTGATGAAGTTCAGGGTTTCTCTCTCAGCTGGAAGGGCACATGGCAAAGTCTGCTAGCTTTCTCTCTCTTGTTTCATGAAACTCTCCTGGGGGGCATTTTCCTTCTTCATCTCCAAAGATCTCTGGCTGTGGGGGCTCTGAAGTTTTTTCCAAAATGATTGCCTCTTAAAGAGCTCCCCACCTTGAATGGGTGGCAACACATCTTCATGGAACCCACCTGATCAAAAGTTACCACCCACAATTGGGTAGGTCACATCTCCATGGATATCCGAAAGCTCCCACCCAGCAATATTGAATGAGGATTAAAGGACATGGCTTTTCTAGGGTGTACAACAGATTCAAACTGGCATACCTTCTGATAGGGAAAAGCCTCAATCCATCCAGAATAGAGACAAGTGATAATTTAGAAAGGGGTATTTGTATAAAGTCCATTTGAAGATGTCCAAAACGGCCCTGTCAGTCAAAGTTTTAACCTTATCCCACCTTTACAGTTTTACCAGTGTTATGTTAATTAACAGTTGGAACATGATTTATGTACTTGTGTTTCTCATTTAAAGTCCCTTTATTTTTTTTTTGCTGAGGATGTCACTCTGACCTATAGCTGCTTGCAAACACTTTCCAAGAAGCATCAGAGTAAAACCATCTAAATGACAAGGAAATTGGTTTTTCTTGTAGCATGTGGCATTTTTTTTTAGAACAGCTAAAATTATGACCAATAATACTACACTGCTTTAATATCATGCAGACCAGTATCAGGATGTATGGATAGTGAGAATGTTGTTAAATCTCTAGGAATTTTCTAAAATCTCTAAATATCCATGTGAATACTATTTTACCCATACAAATTTAACCAGCAGAGGGTTAGAAATTCCCTTTTAATTTGATAGTTCCCATGCAACTTATAGCAACTTAGAACCTGAGTATTTCTAGCACTTCTCTTTTTATAAGGTAAAAGAACAAATCCTCTGTGAATTTTCTAGAAACCCTCTGGAAAAGCCCAAAGACAGTTTGAAATAAAAAAGACATCTTTTAGGGTTTGAATTTTGAAAAGGTCAAATGTCAAACATTGTCAGGAGTTTGAGCACTTGGTTAAAAATGAAAATAAACCTCCTTAAACAAAATGACAAGAAGAGATTTTAAAAATAAATATAGGACGTAACATGGTTGTTAAAAAAAAGACAAAGAAAGAAACAAAAAAATAAGGCTTTAAAAAGTGAGATTTGTTCTTTTCAACAATAAAGAATAATAAGCTCAATATAGATATGAATGAGAATATTATTCTGATATGACATAGAATCTTTGCCTTGTGGGCAGATTACTCCAATGGTTAAAAAAAAAAAGCCCTTTATAACTTCTCACTAAGAGAAGACCAGTAATCCAAAAAAATTTCGTCATTCTATTGAGAGAGAACTGAATTCCAGTTTTGCATGAATGTGCTGCTTGATATGAAAGCTTATGTTCGTCAGGTTCTTTAGAGAAACAGAAGCAACAGGGGAGATCTGTAAATATGAGATTTATAAAGGTGTCTCACGCAACCGTGAGAATGGAAGATTGCAGAATCTGTAGGGCAGGCTGTGAAGCTAGTGGTTCTGATAAAGTGTCTGGATGAACTCCATAAGAGAGGCTCTCTTCTTCCTTAAAAGCCCTCAACTGATTGGATTATCTCATTGTGGGAGACACACTTAGTTGATCACAGATGTAATCAGCCACAGCTGCAATCAACTGACTGATGATTTAATACACCAGCCTTCCAGTTTATTAGCCAGCCAAGAAATATCCTCTCAGCAATGGTCAGGCCAGTGCTTGCCTTATCAGACAACTGAGCAGGATCACTTGTCCAATTACACCAGAAAACTGAGCAGGATTACTTGACCAATTACACCAGAACCTAACCATCACAAAGCTCTTCAAAAAAATCTTATGAATAAACCTATCACATCTTATTCAGCATCGACCATAACAAAGAAAATTCATTTCCACAATGAATCTGCAACTTTCTATAACTTTTTAGATTTTAAACTACACTTTCTTCTTTCTTATATTGCAATGCTCAGTCAGTTTACTTTAGGAAAAAACTATTCTTTTTACTTAACAACACATGCTACACATCTTACATACTGAAGTTTCCAAGTAGATCTTGGATGTTGTTTCAAAGCCAATATCCTACAAAATACAGTAACTCTTGAAATAAAGTTTGTCAGAATGATAACTCAATTTGCTCAAACACAAATTTACATTTTTTCATCATTTTAAACATTAAGCAGATATGCTGGTTTCTTTGATCAGTAAGTCTTTATAAATTTAAGAACATACCCAAGTAGAATAAAATTATGTGCTTGTATTTACTGAACATTGATAACTCAGATGACAGAGTGGTTTTTATTTAACAACATTAAACTAGACCTAATCCCAAACATTTACTTAGATTGTACACACGTAAATTTTTAAAACATTTGGATTTGATTCTACAAGTGTTCTTTCCATACTGGAAATATTAGAAGTTTGGTTTCTTTAATTTCTGGGACTTTAGGATTATTAGTTTATATGTAAGCATTTATTTATCTTTAAGCAATTTGAATAGAGCTCTTTCAAGGATTTTTATATTTTAATTTGGTATTATCATTTGAAGATAGGAAAATATTCATCAAACATATCTACAGCACAATTCGAGAGTTTATAGCTTCAATTAAAAATTTTTCAGCTGAGTCGGATATAAAAATAGAGAAACAGAAATATAAAATGTACTACTTTATATAAAAGAACTGGCTTTTTCTTCTTGCTCTACTCATGTTTTTATCAAAAAGTTTTCTCTTGGCAGATGGGACAAGTTGAGGTTATTTATTTAACATGAAGGCTAAAGCTTTCACCTCATAGTTTGTGGAGGAGACTTTTAAGATTTTCTTTGTCCTGACATGTAATCCTACAGAAGCTTTACCTATTTCTCAGTCCTATTTGACTCTCTGATGATGGAAGGAGGACTCTTGCAGGTCCTTTTCTGGGTCAGTCAACCACCTTTTGTCATCCAGGAATTACCACGTGAGGTTCAGACTAGCATGTACTCAGGCTGATATAGATCACATAGCCCTTAACCATACGCACCCCAAAGAGTTCTGAATTCCACTATGAATATTAGATTGTCTTGTTTGGGAAATCTTTATAGCTCTTAATTCCATTTGGGTCCAAGGTTTACATTCTGCTCTAACAGGCAGCCAGTTTCCATAAGAGGCTTAATCTGTAAAGGAACCTGGACTAGATCATTTTCCTCAGGGTGTCAAGAAGAACCAGTGAGGGCAGGTAAGGGGGAAGGGCATGGTCCAGAAAGCTGGGAGAGCTATACATTTGGTTTGGAGTTCATTTCCCATGTTTCAATTTTTTGCTTTTTGTTTTTCTCATGAACTTTTACATGAAGCTGTTGTGGAGGCAGATTGTCCTATAGCAGCTTCCAATTTCCAATCATGGATCCTTTTTAATTTTTCTTAGGGCACCTCTGAAATAAGTGATTTTGTTCCTATAAAGTTTCTCAAAGTCACCACAACACAGACAAGTTGTTCTTCATATTCACCCATGAACAAAACACGGGCCCTTATTACCAGTAAATATAAGAAGCAGGAATTTTAGCAGGAGGAGGAGAGCAAGATTTAGAGCTGGGAACCACCCCCCTTGTACTGCTGTGGGATGAAATGTCTCTTTTGGTCCTGAGCCTTTCCTCTTAGCCACCTGGATACCTCTCTGACTTTAACAGGATTCCCTGGTGAGTGGTAATTCCAGACAGGTGTTTGCGATAGAATATAGTCAGCATGAAGGGTAGAAAAGGAGGCTCATTGCATTAGCACAAGGCAACTAGCAAACTGCTTGCCATCTTGCCCAGGCACCTAAAGCATAGTCCTGAATGAAAAGCAATTGAACTTGTTGCAAGTTTATGAACTTACAATTTATGATATTTTACTGATTTGAATCTTTCACAGATAGTAAAGAATTAATAGAAGTGGAAGGCATCCAAGAGGATAGAGGCCAAATCTGTCCTTTGACAGATGACAAAACCAAGGCATGATACAGCTGTGTCTAACCTTAGCATCCTCCAAACATAGCACCTGTCAGGAATGCAGTTCTTTGCATGTCTAAATTACTTTTGACTCCACCTAAAAGTCTCATCCTAATAAGAAGGCAGGGATGTGGTCATGGCAATTCAACGTCAGTGCAGTGCTGACTTCTTAGCATTATGTCAAAATGGTAAATTAAACATATTAAACACAAGGTAGGCAACATTGTCTGAATGATTAGCCACAGTAGCAGTCAAGAACTGGACTGAAATCTGGATACAAGAAAGGAGAAATGTTTT
The DNA here is from genome assembly GCA_004026745.1 of Myrmecophaga tridactyla. Classification (NCBI taxonomy): domain Eukaryota; kingdom Metazoa; phylum Chordata; class Mammalia; order Pilosa; family Myrmecophagidae; genus Myrmecophaga; species Myrmecophaga tridactyla. The sequence continues at coordinate 32,283 of PVIY010023589.1, read as the reverse complement.
TGTATTTCAATGGGAGAGAAAGTGGAACATACTGTGTATTGGCCGAAGTGGAAGCATACTAATGGGAGGACAGTAATAAGATTATATGTATTATAAGCACTGACAATTATACTCTCATTAGTAAAATACACACAGGGAATGAACACAATTATGTAGAAGACACTATGGGACAGTGAACTTATAATACCATTTGCACTGTAGTCTACAAAAATTTGCTGCTAAATTTTATGCTATAAAGGAGCAAAATAAAGCATTTCTCCTGTTCCTTACCCTCCCCTCCCTGCTGACTCCCCACCCCCCGAATTTTTTTTAACTCAAATTTATAGTCTGGCGGGCTTTCTCCTTCACCCAAAGCATTGTTATCTTTATCTGTTTTAGATGCTGCTAATCATTATATAATATTTTATATTACAGCAGGATTCTAATTAAAGAAAAATTTTTGGCATCCACATGTCTTGTTACCTCACTTATCTTGGGGATATGGAGTTTGAGGCCTCAAGATACGAAGTGGCTTGCTTAAGGTTGAACTGAGCTAAAATGAGAACTAAGTCCTTGAGACCTGGGCTCCTTCCATGGCATTCCATTGCTGTGTGTTTCATTTCCAATGGATTATGGCAAGAGCAGCTTTATCTCTGATGATCAGCACTTGGAAGGATTTCTTTCAACATGGTGTATTCCTCCAATGTTGCAGAAGCTGACCATGCAGATTATATTCCAGGCTGTCCGTCTAAGCATTGACCTTTCAGAGATGAGGCCTGAATATTCTTCGAAGGGTGATACATGCCAGACTGTGCTGATTCATTTTCATTGAAATGACTTATTTAAAGTACAGTGGTCCACAGTACTTATTAAGTGCTTACTACAGCATAGCTATTGCATGAGTATTTTATATATGCTGCTTATGATTAATGCCTTTAGAGCTAGGAAAATGGGTCAATCATTTGCAATTGTGATCAGCAGTCAGCTAAAAAAAATTATTCAGTTCACGGAAGGTATGGCTTAGCATCCATGAAGACTTTTTTTTTTTTAATTGTACTTATGGGCATTTATGCCCTGCAAATGTGAGTGGACATGGGTTTTGGAAGCGGAAGTAATTTAGTATGGTTTAAAAGGTGGATAATCAAGTCATTTCAGGTCAGAAATGATGTATGTGCTGTTTTTTTTTGGCTGCTTGTCCTTCTAATGCTGACATATCTGCCTTAATTTGGGACCCTGCAATGGTAGCACCTGCCAGCTGGCTTCTGGTTAGGCTCAGCCAATGGGAGGCACTGGCGGAAGATGGGAGGGCAGGGAAGAGATAGAGGTTGGAATGGCTGGCTTTGGTAGTGCCTCTCTCTCAGTAGATAAGAGCTTCCAGAATGATAGCTTCCCTGAGGTGGTGTCACTTCCATGGTTCTAGCTCTCATTGGACTCCAGTAACATGATTTCTTGCTCTATTATTTTAATCCAATGACTTCTTACTTTGCAGTCCTAGTACTGGGATCTTCACCGGTCTCTGCTTACCCCCTCACCTTATGTTTGTTTGTTTAACTCTGCCCACACCTCTCTAAGTTATCCCTTCCTTAAAATCTCTTCATTTGAACCATCTAGGATGAGTTATTTTTCCTGATGGGACCCTGACTGGTGCTGCAAATGTGATTTTTTTTTTTTTAATATGAACAGGCACCGGGAATTGAACCCAGGTCTCCGGCATGGCAGGCGAGAACTCTGCCACTGAGCCACCATTGCACTGCCCTGCAAATATGATTTTAAAGTAGTGACAGTGGTCCTCTTGAACAGCTCCGTTTTGGCCTTGATGACAGTGTCTAAAGTAAAATGCTCAAAACATGGTGAGTCATAGCAACTCCGCTGGTAATATGTGTATGCCTTTCTACAAAGGATACTTTAAAGAGCAGGTCTCTTTGTATATATAAATTCAGGTATGTCTATTAAAGTATTGCTTTTTACTCTTTAAATTTTGGCATAGTTTTACACATACCATAAGTGCACTGAAAGAATGCCTAGAGGTTTTATAAGACTTTTTGTCTTTCAGTATCTGGGCAGAATGGGTTGGCACATTTTTCAGTAGAAACTATACTAGACTGAAGACTGAGGCCTTTTGATGTTTAGCCCTACTTTCTGACTTTAGCCAAACTGCATAAGTAATGTGTTCCTCTTTTCTTAAATCAATGCTGTCTTTCCCAGCTCCATGGTTTCTGTGATACTGTATTTGTCTCTAAGTTTAGGAATGCTTACATTCACATGTTTGCACATAGTTTGGCTTAGCTTTATATTTACAAACAGATTTCTAGGTCTAGATAACAAGTTACTTGTACAGAAAGAAAGAGAGAAGCTGACTAGCTTACCATTGTATCATACACAGTAAATCTGTTGGGAAATGACTGGCAGGAGGGTTCACAGTTTCTATAGGCACAGTCCCTGATTTTGCAGGTCTTCGGGGCAGTGTTTAAAATACATGGCATTCAGCTGAGGTAGCTGCAGAGGAGATACCCAGGTAAGTTCTACTGGAAGCACATGACTCATTTTCAACTGTGCGCAGCTTTGAAGGCAATCTGTTCCTCTCTCCCACACACCCCACTTCTCTCCTCAGGCTTCCAGCCTCCCTTCATCCCTCTGCAATTATTTCCCAGGCATGACTAGAGGGAGCTCCAGACTAAATCACTTTCTCCTCTTGTATCTTTGTGTCAGATGAGATCTGTTTCAAACTCAGTTCTGTTCTCTGCAGTGCTGAATCAAATCAAATCAAAATATATGTTTCTTGGGACATGATTGGAAGTATATTTATTTTCTTGTGTCCCGTAATGGTCCGGTCATTGAGTCCCCAAGGCAGGGATACAAGGGGAGCTGATGAATCGAATTGCTTTCAGGCCTGAATCTTTTCCCTTGGCTCTGCTTTCATGTTGGTCCTCAAGAACACTCAACATCAAGATGGGGGAAATGGGTCTCACCAGGAACTCTGACTTTTTCAAACCATTTGCTTTCAAATTATAAAAATTTAAAATTTCTTTATGTTCTCCACCATTTTTCCCACTTAGCAAGGGGAAACCGTGCCTGAGAAATTTCTGCTCAAAACCATGAAGCTATGGATTTTTTTGTTAATCTCTGCTGGCCACTTTAACTTCCACTTTCTCTATATCTGTGCTTTATTTTGTTGATAGATCCTTGAGCAATAATATTTTTCCTTTATAGAACATTAAATTAAATTGGGCTATTTTGGGCACTCTCTAAAATCCACAGGGTGTCTCTCTTTCTCTAAAAGAAATACAATAAATAAAAGGTTTGCCTAAACCTTGTTCCTTGTCTTTTATTCTATTTTCACACAAACACCATCTTAGCTATTCTTTCTTTCTTTTTTTTTTACAAACACCTTTTTTAGATACTAAGGAAACTTTGTCATGAAATCCTCTCATAGCATTCAATCTGAGATAAAATTTTAACTACTCTCCTGATCGCTTGAGGTCATTTTCCAGAGAATTGCACAGACATAGGGCAGTGTGACTTATTGGCAAATGGGTCTGGGGACTCTTGGAATCTCCAAAGACCATGAAGTGTTGTTATGTGTTTGAGAAACTTGGTCTCTTCTCTCATTTAGGGCTGATCGCTCTTCCATGAATGGAGGCTAGAGGGGTTTTGTCATTTTCCCTTCTCTCTGCTACAAACTACCTTGTTCTTGGAAAAAATGGGAGCCGAAGCGAAAGTAGGGTCAAGCAGTGTCTCTGCAGAGTCCACCAGCTTTCACATTCACTGGGCAGGTTCATTTCTACTAGGACCAAACATTCACCAGTGTCACGTCTCAACCCTGGGAGAAAACAAGGAAGGAAGGGAAAGTAAAAAAGATCATTCCTTTTGACCATAGCCACTGAGCCGACAAGGAAAATGTACCTGTACTATGAGCCCCTATATAGTGCAGGGCGATGAAATGCTTTGTAATGGGGATGGCTCAAAAGTGTCTGCCCTGCTGACTGCACCTGACATGAAGGATTTAGATGCAGTTCACATCACTGTTCAGATGAATGTGACCTAATCACGTGAATTGGGGGTTTGAGAGCAAATAAATCACTTTGTTTGCTACCAGGGCTGAGAAGACCCCTATGTCAGTATGTGCCTCAAAACTGACTTTGAATTTAGACAGTAGGAAGTATGAGGGATAGAAATACTGGGCTTGGTTTCTACCCCACAGCCATTTACCATTCCTTAGTTTTGAGTTATTATACCTGCTGCCTTGGTGATCCTCAGACAGTCATTATGTTTTGCCCAATTTCCAGTTCCCCTTTTAAATTTAGGGGTATCCTGTTTTCTTCCCTTTCCTTTTTTTCTTTCATATGGGCAGGCACCGGAAATCGAACCTGGGTCTCTGGCATGTCAAGCAAGAACTCTGCCTGCTGAGCCACCATGGCATACCCACCTGCTTTCTTTTTAAGGAAATCACTCCAAGTTTTGAAGGAACTGTCAGTCAGGGTGGTCTCCTCTCCTGACCAAGGAGTGAGCATGCAAACCAAGCTTACATGGGACTTGATCCTTGTGCAGAGTAACTCAAAGAGGGAAAATAATTGATCCTGATTCTTGCCACTGGCCATATTTTGAAGAGACTGCCCATCTTACCTGAATTTCCAGAGGTAACAGGGCTCTGGCAAAGCTTGGTTCTTCAGCTTTCTCTCAGATTCTACAACCTACCACGCATCCCTCCATTAAGTTACCCCCTCCTTCTTTTTTTTTTTTGAACAAATATTTATTGAGGTCCAATTGCATGCCAGCCACTGTTTTGGGAGCTGGGAATGCAACAGTAAATTGAATATAACTTTAAAAAATATGTATGTATATAAATTAAATTTATTTACAAAAATTGTCATGCTAGCATAAGAATTGTAACTCTGTAAATATTCTAATAGGGCAAAATGTAATCACTTAAGAAATAGCAATTTCCTAAAGTAAAAATGAGAGACAATTCAAAATTGCTTTTGAAGAGTAACAGCAGCAGGTTAGATTGAAAGCTAAACCAACCCTGAAAGTAACCCACTATTTCAGGATATAGTGATGGTAGAATGAAATAGTAGATGGGAGAGGAAAACGTTTGAGGATAGATATTTCTCATTGCTACTGTAGGATGTGGTAGGCCAGGGAAAAATTCTTTGGTGGAAAGGATTCTGGGGTGGCCCATGCATGCTTTCTGGAGAAGCAGGAACTCCCCTTTTTTAGGTTAGTTAATGCCATTTTTTGCTGCTTACAGCCCTCTACTCCAAACTAACTGCATCACCCTTCTTTTTTCTATTTCTTTATCCCATTACTTACATATTGTTTTCAGAATAATTCTTGTCCCTTACATCTCTTAAACCCCTGCTAAGAGTCTTTAATGTTTCCAACTCCTAACTGATCCATGTCTGAACTCTTTCATCTGACTAGTAACACTTTCTGTACCTTGACTACACCTTCCATCCAAAAAAGAGGTGCTCAAAGAGAAGCAATCAGAATAGGGACTATAGAAATAACACAGGGGAACTAGTGATTGATGGCTGAGGTTTTTTCTTTAAAAATGCAAATGTAAAAGTAAATGATATGTAAGATTCTTTCCCTATCTAACAGTCTATCCTTCAAGCTTTGTCTCAAATGGATTTTCTTTAGTGACATTCAATGGGAATATAGCAACTTGAGGCAGAATGTTTTGTTTTTGAGTTGAAAGTCATAGACAGTTCATCCTTCTGTAAACAGAATAGGGGAAAAAAATGAAGAACCCACTGATAATAGGAAGAAGCAAGATTATTCTTCAGTCTGGCATTTGATGAGATATTAAGTTACCATGCATTTCCATTCTTTTTTGATAGCAGAACATTTGGCAGAAGCCAGGGAACTGACATGCCTGAAGCCAGATTACCTTTATATTCCATTACTGTTTCTAGAAGGACTTTTGTTGCCATAGTAGCTGGTTTTGCTACAAATATTGTACTGGTCTGTTCCCACAAGTCTTTCTCACAGTCTTCATTACAAGGAGGGCTGCCTGTGCTTTCAGCCAGAGTTTCCTGTTCAAACTTCCTGCTTTGGTTGACAAAATCCTGCTTAATACATCTTTTGTCATCGCAGCTTAAGATATGGTGGCTGTTTTTAGCCAAGAACCTGGTGGCGAGAATTGATGGGCCAAGGGGCCAATTTGTTTGCAACATCAGAATGATTCTTTTTGCAGTTGATATGATGATAACGAAATCTGCATGGTTTTTATCATAGGGGCATTATAGTAGCTTTTAGGGGTCCAGGAATCAATACAAGTGTGTTTCCATGTTGGAAAGGAACAAGCTGAATCCAATATATCTGGCTACCATAGAAAAGATCTTAGTGTATAAAATCTGAGTGTTGGGTGGTGCAATGGTGGCTCAGTGGCAGAATTCTTGCCTGCCATGCCGGAGACCCAGGTTTGATTCCTGGTGCCTGCCCATGCGAAAAAATATATATATATATGAGTGTCAGGGCAGTGTGCAGGTAGGCAGTACAAATATCAAATACATTATTAACTCTCCTTTAGGGCAATTAATCCTGACATTTGACAAGTCTCTAATGGCTTCAGGCTTGTTATCCCAACCCTGTTTTCATCATCTCTCAGGAATTTTTTTTTTTTCTCTATATTCCCAGTCTCAAGTTTGTTTTTCTTTTTCGCCCTTTCTCTCTTTAACCCTATCTGTATGTTGTATGCTTTCACATTTCATTGGTCCAAGACTCTGCTCTGGAAGCCAGTCGGTCTGATGGAGGCCAGGAGAGATCAATTGCTTGCTTGGATGAGAAGCTAAGTTAAGTATGTGTTGTATGTTGTTGAATTGGCAATACCATTCTCCAAGGGAGAATAGATGTTGACACTGGTGTCTAACTTGGGCTTCTTTTTCTAATGGCACATTGTCAAGTTTCAGGCTAAAGTAGTTGCTTTTCAGGTCTTTTTTTTTTTTTTTTTAACCTGGGCAGACACTGGGAATCGAACCCGGGTCTCTGGCATGGCAGGTGAGAATTCTGTCACTGAGCCACAATCACATTGCCCTTCAGGTCTTATTTAATTTGACCACTTTTTTTTTCCTTGTTGGTCTATTTAACACTCATCCCTGAATCTGGGATATCATTTAAAAAGTATCTCTGCATTGAGCAACTAAAAATGCATCAGTTGGATTTGAGATTTTTTTCATGAGAAACCTGTCAATCACACTGATGGACAAAAGTATATATCTCCCAAATAAGTTTCTGCTTCTCTTTCACCGTGTTTGCTTCAACCATCTTATGACTGGCAGGGGCCTCAATTTCCATAAAGAACGGCCGTATGCTGTTTTCAATGGCCCTCCTTTCCTGTTTTCCATTCCAAAATAAGTATCTCTACTTTATTTTTTCAGATTGTTAAGTTGCGTAGTCTATTAATTAAAAATATGAATATTGATTTTTTCCCCTGGACTGCATGTGATATGTGGTTTATATTTAAAGTTATGTTAATAGAGCTTGCTACTGAGTGACCCATGCCATCTAATTCAGTGGGAGACACATAATCAAGAAAGCTTTGTATTTCCTTTCTGGTAGACATGTGAGATCCTTTTGGTTCATTCATTCATACATTCATTCTCTTATTCATTAAACGAACACCAGTTGAATGCCCGATATGTGCTTGGCACTGTGATAGCCATTGAGTACATAGTTGGCAAACACAATAAAGAATAGTTTCTGCCCTTTTTGAACTTGATAGGGAGGGGTATTAATCGAGTAATCATGCATTAATTTTTTATTACTGCACAAAAACTTACCCTGAAACTTAGCTCAAAACTACAAACGTCTAATTGGTCATTCAGTTTCTGAGTTAGGAAACTGAGATTGGCTTAGCTGGTTGGTTCTGGCTCAAGATCTTTTATGAGAATGCAGGCAACTGTTGGCTAGGACAGTAGTCTCTTATGACTAGAGTGGGGTGTGAAGTTGCACTTCTAAGCTCCCTCTTGTAGCTGTTGGCAGGGGAGAGTTCTTCACCAGGTGTGCCTCTCCTCAGTGCTGCTCACCATATCATTTCCCCCAGAAAGAACACTCAAGGTGGAAGCCACAGTCTTTTGAAACCTCATGTCAGAAGTGACATATTGCATTTCTATCACATTCTATTCAACAAGCAAATCAATCCCAGTATTGTGTGGGAAGGGACTCTAGAAGGATATGACTGCAAGGAGGTTGGGATCATAGGGGGCTGTCTTAGAAGCTGGCCACCAAAAACCATGTAAATAAAAAATAAATCTAATAGAATAAGTGCTATAATGGAGAACTTTTTTTCTTTGGGAACAGAACAGGAGCATTTGGCTTTTCATATCAGTTAAGATTCCCTAAAAAAAGTGAGGGTTGAGGTGAAATTTACAGGATGTGCAGGCACTAACTAGGAGAAAATGAGAAGGAAGAATGATACAGGCAGATGACATAGAAAAAAAGACGTGGAAAGCGAAGAGACATGATGCTTTCCAGGGTCTTGGAGAAAACCAGAGTGTCATGAATGGAGAGAGCAGAGGGGAGAGGTGCTGGATGAGGCAGGGGACATAGATAGGGGTCACAGTTTGCAGGACACTTAGGCCATGTTAGCAATCTGGTCTTCATTCTAGTTTTTTCAATGAAAAAGTTCTAAGCATCAGAGATTGGATGCTTTTAAAATTTTCAATTTATTCTTTTAAAAATTAGAGTAGTTTTAGATTTGCAGAGAAATCATGCATAAAGTACAGAGTTCCTATTTATCCTACCTCCCTTCCCATCATTTTCTCATTTTGCTTTAGTATGGTATCTTTGTCAAAACTGATGAAACAATATTATGATATTATTAACTGTGATATTTAATTCACATCAGGGTTCACTTCATATTATACAGTTTAAAGTTTTTGTTTGTTTTGTTTTAACATTTTTATTCTGGTAACATGTATATAACCTAAACTTTCCTATTACAACCACTTTCAAATATACAATTCATTGGTGTTAAACACATTTGCAATATTGTGCTACCATCACCACCACCCTTTGCCAAAACTTTTCCACCACCCCAAAGTGAAACTGCAGACTGGTTGCTTTTTGGAAGGCGGCAGGATGGAGCCTTTTGGGGCCTTTTGAAAGACTGTAGGATGAAGACACAGTCAGACATATAAGTAGCAGCCAGTAGGTTCTTGAGGAGGGTCAGATGGTTTTGGTAACATGGAATTGAGAATCTTGAATTTGGAATATATATCCCAAGACTCCACATCCTGCACAACCAAGAAGACATGTATCATGGCAAAAGATCATTGAATATGGAATCTATGGTTTTGCAATCAAGTCTGGGCTGATCTGCTTAATGTCTGGGTGATTACTTGGCAGCCTAAGCTGCTTTTCTAGGCCTTGCTCTTTTTGTAGGGGAGTATTATGGCTTGTATTAATTCGTCTTAGTCATTAGGAGCCTGTATGTGGAAGTGTGAGTGGGTTGGGGGAAATTTAACCCTACTGGAAAGACTACTTAATTGCTCAATTACCTGCAAATTCCTTAAGTTGACAAATTTTATGTGATTATATGCACATCATCAGCTTTTGCTTTGCTGCTTTATTTCAAAGTGATAGAAGCAGTTGAATTTAAAGGAAGGCTCAGGAATATGTTGAATTGTTTTTTGGGGGGAGGGGCAAAACACATGCACACATATACTTTCACCTTGTCCACATTGTTGTCATCCTTTTTTGCCTGTTCAATTAGTGTGGGAGGCAGTAGTACTTATTTCATAAAATCTCCCTTGAAGGGTAGGATAATAGTCTTACATGTCTTTGTGCCTCTTTAGTGTCTCATGCTTAGAAGGCATTTTATAAATATTAGTCGACTATATGAGTGAATGGGATGATAGTGACAAAGGCCAAATATCCTGTGGCTAATGTGGGAAACTTCAGCCTTGCTTTGAAAATGTGGCATGGGGAAAAAACAGGATGGTACAGAAGAAAGCCTGGATTTCTGGACAATATTACTTAGGAATAATAACAGGGACCCCAACGAACAAATAGTTTTCCTGTCTTTACTCTTACCTAGTAGATGTAATTATGTCAATAATTGCTGATTTAGTTATCATGTGATCATCTGTCATAAAGGGAGTCATATAGTAATTCTGTACTATATGTTAGCAATGAAGATATTTCTTACTTAATGCTTGTGTGATTTATTTATGAATTGCTGAAAGGCTCTGTAATTTTTATAATTAAAATGTCAGGCTACATTTGCATATTATATGTTTGTGGCTATATATATTATTTTTAACTTTTTCCCATTGAGGTCATGGACTATACCTTAAACTTTTTGGTTTCTTCTTTCGCCTTTGGACAAACATGGAATCAATGGTACTTTATGAATTGATATGTGTTCTTTTTTTCCTAAAGAGATAATTACACTTGTTGAAAATCATGAATATATTCATGCTTGGTCCCTCTATAAGCAGAAGTATGCATTTCCAAACTTTTTGTTCTGAATTTGTTCAAGTCCTCTGAGATACCAAAATCATGGCCTTGCCTTCACTTGATCTGTTTTACAGTTATTGCCAATTTTGGGGTGTGAAGTGGGAGCAGCAGTGAGTATTGGGGAAAGACCACCGGGTAAGGATAGGAAACCCTTTCATCTGAGAGAGAGGATTAGCTATAGGAGTTCTCACTTTCCGCAGGAAAAGATATGTTTGGTCACAGGAATTTTGGATAATGCAATGCAATTTTACTGTTTAAAACCCTACACCATCCTGTGGCCCCTATATCTATCTTCTTCTACTTGCTTTTGTACACCAGAGGAAAGGATTTCCACCTTAAGGAAGAACTCATAATTGTGAAGGGAAGACAATTTATTTGAAGATTTGGGCATTTCTAAAGAAATAGAGCTTCTCACTCAGGGTCCTTATGTGAGGATTTCATTGGCATAGATGCTGGTATGGGCTTCACTGACTCTTGGTCATAAAATTTGTTACAAGATGGTCTGGCTTGGCTGTGGCTGTAACTGTGGCTGCATGCTTAGATGTCATAAAACTTCAAAGCCATTGACAGCATTGCCAGCACGTTCTCAGAGTTGATAAAAAATTTAATAAAGGCTTATTAAAATGTGTAAGATATATATAGAAAATTCACATAGTAACTCTATGCATATATGTTAGCAATGAAGATATTTATTACTTAATGCTTATATGATTTATTTATGAATTGCTGAAAGGCTCTGTAATTTTTATAAGTAAAATATCAGGCTACATTTGCATATTATATTGTGGCTATATTTTCTGAATCAAAACTTGCTGTGCATGATAAGACTGGTGAGAAAATATTAATAGATACGTGATCCATAAGAGCAAATATTTGCAATCATTCTGAAAAACCCAGGACTTTTGAGTCATGCCAATTATGTATTTTGATGTTTTATTAATCTTTGTTTAAATTTTACAGGCTTTTTTTGGGGAATCCATGATTAAATGTTATGTTGAAAAAAACCCCATTACCTATTCTATTTGTTGGAATTAAAACTTTTCACAATTGGGTCAGTCTTTAAGGTTTTGTAACCTCTGAGCTGCCCTCAGAGCTTCCCTTCCATATTGTACTTGTCATAACTCTGCATCTCATACTTGACCCAAAGGTAGGTGATATGAAGGCATCAGTAGTGGAGTCTGGGGACTAACTGGTTTCAAACTGGAGGTACTTATTGAGGCAAATATTAGAGGACAAATCCCAGCTCACATTCTGTAGCACAAAAGAGGAGCCAAAGGGATACAGAAGTAATAAATTTTGTAACTGAACAACAAAGCTCTCTGTCAAGCGTAACAAAAAGTAAAGCATCAAAGCTATTGCCAAAGGCATTTGTGAGTTTCCAGTGAATCGAGTGCAAGCTAGTAAATACTCAGGGGCGGAACGATTCAAAGTGTAGAGGACAACAAGTCCAGGAGCCATGGTTTATTAGCAAGGCCTCCTTTTCCCTCCAGGATAATGACTCTTCAAAGTCCTAATTAGAATTTTGTTTCAGTTTGTCTCATTTTAAAACAAATTGTCCAAGGTGTTTGTGGCATCGATATGGCTTCTCATCTGTTTCACCAATGAGTTCAAGATTAGAAAACTATCCGAAGTAAGAAAGATTTTTATGTATTGAATCACGCTACCTGTTTACTGATAATACAAGGATTCTGATTTTTAAGCATAGTTGAATGTATTTAAAGTATAAATCCATTAAAGTTTTTGTATTCTTGTACTTGTAACAGAAACTGGGATCTTTTTACTTAAAATCAAATGCCATTTTTAAAGAAAATTCTGAGCAGCAAATAGTATCAGCTGACATACTATTAGGATCACATGTCCTTTAAGAAGTAGGAAATTATATAAACAGTTTCATACATGCACTAAAATTTAATTTGAAATACTAGATTTCCTCTCTTTATTACTTTTACCTCTTTTATTATCAGAGATCGGCCTGGTGCTCAGTAAATTTTCATCTCCATCAAGTGTGTGAGTTGGGGTGGGACAAACAGGCTGAAGATAATCTTTGGAATTTGAGTATCAGGAAGAAAGAGTGAAAAGAAGCTAAATTTTGCAGTGGCTATTGTAGTTATGTATTATCATGCAATAACCCACTTCAAATTTAGCAGCTTAAGAATAAACAATCAGTTTGCTCACAAAACTTCAATTTGGTGTCGGGCTCAGAAGGAATGACTTGCCTCTGCTCCTTGTGAAGTCTGTGACCACTGATGGGATTAGCTGAATTACTGGGAGGACTGATCACATAGAGACTGTCTGGGCTTCTCTCTCTTTCTCCATGGAATCTCACGGCTTCTCCATCTCATCTTGTCCTGTGGTCCCTTGAACATGGTAGCCTCAAGATGGTTGGATGTGGTGACTCCAGCCTCCAGCAGGTAGTGCTCTGGAGGCTTGGTCTAGCATTGAAAGCTAATTTGCACCCCTTCTGCTCTAGTCCACAGTTATACAGGACCAGTTCTGAGTCTGTGTGGGAGGGGACACAAGCCTTGTGAATACCAGGAGGTGTAGCCGACTGGGTTCCACTTTGGAGATTACCATTGCGGCTCAAACATCTCTGGAAGTCGACCTCAAGGCGTTTCAGATCCCACTTACTCTTTTTTGGCCATATGATCTTAGACAAATTACTTCTTTCTCTGAAGCTTGGTTTCATCATTAATAAAATGGGGGATAATTCTCATATCTCTTTCATCAATTGTTGTGAGGATTAAATGAAATTAGTACTTGCATGTAGGTAGAGTGCTGGTTTTGTTTTTGTTTTTTTTTTTTTTATTTGTTTTGTGCTGTTTTAATTTGCTAAGGCTGCTGGCATACAATACACCAGAGATGGACTGGCTTTTATAAAGGGGATTTATTTAGTAATGAACTTATAGTTCTTCAGAAAAAAGGCAGTTGGCTTTCATCAGGCTTTCTCTGTCACATGGGAAGGCACATGGAGACATCTGCTGGCCTTCTTTCCCAGCTTCTGAGATCAAACAGCTTTCCCCAGGGTGATTCCTTTCTGCATCTCCAAGTGTCTGGTTCTGAACTTTACTGAGCACTGAACTGCATGCTTCTGAGATCAAATGGCTTTCCCCAGGGTGATTCCTTTCTGCATCTCCAAGAGCAGAAAGGTCTGAACTTCATTGAGTGCTGAAATACTTGTGCTGGGCTACTCTGAGCTCTGTTGAGCTGTGCTGAACTGCTTCTCTCTCTTCTGACCTCTCCTTTTAAGTCTCATTCATTGTGGAAGGCATTCCCCTTAGCCAACCTCAAATGTAATCAGCCATAGATGAATTTCATATGCTGATGATTTAGTCCAAGGCAACAGAGCAACTGGGCACCATCACTTGGCCAAGGTGACATTTGAACCAAACTACTACAAGAGCTCAAAAAAGTTGTTTATGTGATACTAAGGATAATATGCATGATAATGTAAATTTTGGGGGAAATAAAGGTGTTTCCTCATCATAGAAGATTACACTGAAAAAAATGTAAGCCGCTTTGTCTCTTCCCTGAATAGAAGTCATGTTCCTATAATCATGCATTTCCATTCTGTTCCCTCATACCTACCATACAGGTGATATTAAGAGAGGTGTTTCTACAATAAGGTGAACTAAGGTGAGTCATCCACTGTACAGAAGCCTCAGGCTAGATCAAAATGGACACTGTCTGGTTCTATAATTAAACAAGGAAACAATTATTTCACGTGAATGTGGAAATCACACCTGTGCACATATTTTCTACTCTTCTTAGAGATTGAAAATGTGTTTTGAGCCTTTCATCTGTAGACTTCTATTATCTAGAACAGGACAAGCACATATTCTGCATCATGTAGCATGTCAAACATGATCAGTTATAACATAGGAAGAGTTCAGTTTATTCTGCACTTTTGTCAACACATGTCATGCATATCTGATATTTGGACCAATAAAACTAATTTAGTTAATCAGAACTTTACAATGCTCTGACCATAAAGAAGAGTTCCCTGAATGTATGAGGACCCAGCAGTTAAACTAAAATGGCTAGTGATAGGACATTTTTTTACCAACATAGATCAAAATTGAAATGTGAAGTACTTACCATGGTTAGTGACATAGTATAAACATACTGCAAACGCATCAAGGGCAGAAAATTTGAGTATGCTTATATATTTATATCAAGGCAAAAAAAGTGGACTTTGTGAAATTAACTTGTCTTATGAATGAATTTCGCCTGGAATCTTTGCTGGATTTGGTCACCTCTGAAAATGAGGATTAAGGAAATCCTACCCTCAATGTCAAATAATCTATGGAGAATTCTCTCTCTCTCTCTCCCTCTTTCCAGCCCCTTCCCCGCCAATGCCTGATAAGTAAAGAATTTCAGAGTTCACATTTACCAAAGTACACTTGAAAAACTAAAACAAAGTGAGTTCCTGAAATACTGTTTTATAAAAATGAAGAGATACTTCTTTTTCTTTTATAGGAGCTATAGACTGGGTTTAACATTAATACCAATTATTTCTATTTAAGTACACATTTTCTTCCATAGCTGAGGTGCAGAAGGCCTATCAAAGTTGTAAATGAAGTACCTAAGTCCCAGAGGCACCCTGAGTTGTAATAGTCTATGAAATAAGAAGACCATGAATAATTAAATGTTGTGGGTCCTCTGGTGATGGGACTATTTTCTTTAGCACCACTCAATAAAAAATTTAATGTGCTTTCCCTTAGAGGTAGGCATCTATGGATTAGAAATAAGTCCTGTAAAGGACTAGAACCAAATGTGGGCCATTGGGCTTGTCCTAAGGATTTTTTTCAGCTCAAATGAAGAAAGACAAAGTCTTGATTCTTATTTTCTGTAAATTGTACATGTAAGTATGGTTGGAATATTAAAAAATGTTGCCACTCTTCTTTGTTTTTTTAAAGTTAGAAAACTTTAAAAACTTTTTTGGTAGTTGTAATTAAAAATGAAAGTGTCTCTGGTACCCAAACTAAATGATTGATGTGGTCATTCACTAGAGATGACCCTTTATAATTGCCGTAATATGAACAGCTGGGAATTTTGACCTTTGTTGTGGATGGTAATCCAGTTCCCACAGGCCCTCATTCCTTCTTGGAGTATTCTTTATCTGTAGTTGTTTATTTGGATAGGTCTCAGGGGTCTACCAGCTGATAACAATGTGAATAAATATGGACTTGACTTGAGTCCTTTCTCAAAGCACAGGGTAGAAAAAGGGTTAATTTGGCAGAGTAAGACTTACTCCAGGACAGATTCTCTCTGACCTGCCAGAATCATAAGGTTTTTGTTTTAAGCTGGATGATCTCACTGAATCAGAGTGCCGTTGAGACAGACTTGAAGCAATGCTTTGTAAATGGATCAATGTGATTATCATTTTTGAACTTGATTGCTGAGATCAGTTTTGAATCTTTTTTTTTTCCCTCTTGATGTTTACTGGTATAATCCCAACATATTAATAATCCATGGCATTGTAAGGATCACATTTCCTTAGTATGAAAAATCATGGTAACTTGATTTTCCACCCATCTGACTGTTGGCCATATTCTCCGTTACCCCCCAGAAAATTCTGGAGGATGCAAAGTGGTATCTCATATATGATCACAAATCGGTCTTTTAACAGAGTGATTTGGAATTGTCTACTTTGCTCTTCCTTGGTTCTTGTGCCCAAGAAGTGACTTGTCATGCTTCAGTGCTTATAATCAGACCTCTGAGTCAAGGATCACATCAACAGATCTCATAGCATTCATTCTTGGAGAGTGTATTAGTCAGGATTGATCATAGTATGCCACAGTAAAAGATAAACCTTGCAAATCTCAATAGCTTAATGCAACAAATGTTAATTTATCTTTAAATGAATTAATTTCTACTATGTGGCTTTCCTTGGTAGATTTCCTCTAAAGGTGACTTAGGCATCCAGGAATTTTCCATATTGTGATTCTGCTGTCCTAAGCAAGTGTCCTCAAAGGTTATCACAGAAGGACAGGAGAACTTTATGGTCAGGCCTAGAAGTGGTATCCACTATGGTGTACCCACATTGCTTTATTCAGAACCCAATTACATGGCCCTAACCTAATTACAGGGGAGGCTGTGGAAATTTAGTCTTCCCGTGTACCCTAGAAGAGGAAAATGAAACACAAATAGGTATATATGTAAAATAGGGTCTACCACAGGGAACCAGTGTATTTCTGAGTTCTATCCAGAAATAGGGAGAATATAGCCTCCTTTGCCCAGTAATTATTCTGGTCATGCTGTATTCCAATCAGAATCATGAAGCAGGTCTCCTTGAGCCCATGGTCTCACATGTATTTCACTTATTATTTCTGGCTCATAGGTCCTGAACTGTGGAAGCTCAAACCCATTCCAGGATCTCTGCAAAGAAGGGATACCTTGTTCTTTCTCTCGTCTTCTTCTATGCTCTCCCTGCATTTCACATTTCCATACTAAGCTCCTCCCTCTTTCCCAGGTTACAAAGCCAAATCTTTGCAAACAAATATACAAGGAAAGTGCAGTGGTGATGTTACTTACCTCTGTTACCAAAATTTTTCTGAAACATAGCTTTTACCTTATTTTTAGCCCCTTCAGAAGGACATGGGGTTGTTGATTTAAAGATGGGAATCACATGGATGTGGAGAACTCTATGTATTAAGATTGTACTCAGCACCCAGTGACCCAAGATTTGAACAACAGTGGTTTAAAATGGTACAGGTTAAATCTTCCTCCCTCCCTCTTACCTACCCATCTTCTACTCTCTCTTTCTTTCTGCTTAATAAGTCTGAAGTTAGGTATTCCCTGGCATTAGCTCAGCTACTCAGTGATGCTAAGGCTAACATTTCTGCAGTTTCCTTGGCCTTTTCTTCATCTTTGTCAACTATGGTTGTTGTACCTCCAGGTGCTGGTTTCATATTCAAAGCAAGTAGAGGGAGGAAGAGGATAGAACAAAGGCCTTGCCTGTCCCTTGTATCATGAAAGCAAACTCTTTTCTCTTCACACAACAAATGTTCCCTTGGTCTCAATGGCCAGACTGGATCACGTAGCCAAGACTAGCTGCAAGAGAGGCTGGGAAATCTGGGAACAGGATTGCCATGTCTGGTTTAGACCAAGAATCAGGAAACTACAACCCAACACCTTCATTTTGTAAATGAAGTTGTATTGAAACACAGCCCCACCCATTGATTTACATATTGTCGATGGCTGTTTGTGCAGTACAAGGGCAGAGGTGAATAGTTGCCACAGGCACCATAATATAATTCCAGAATATTTACTCTCTAGCTCTTTACTGAAAAATTTTACAAATCCTGTTTTAGAACAGTCACAGTTCATCAGTTGAACTGGACACACTGCCATCCCGATAAAATTAGGGTTCAATAAGCAAGGAAGAAGGGGAGAAAATTTATTGTGGGGAAATTGACTGATGTGCCACATTCTCTGAATTACTCTTTGGGCCAGTTGAACGGCTCCTAGAAACCAAATGAGATGATGTTGAGTTTCAAATGTCAATTGGGTTGTCTTTCATCCATTCTTTTATTCCATGGATGTTTCTGCAGAATACGTAGATAAGTATTAATTCTAATATGTTGTACGTGTATTGATCTTTTACTTATATTGTGTTCTTGAGAGTTCTAGTAGAGAGTGAATTTGAGATTTGCCAAAGCAGAATTGCAGTATCACCTAGTTGCTAGTATTAAACCATTGCGTGTACAAGTTGCTCTACCTTCTAACCCCTACTTTAAGTTTTTAAGGTTTTAAGCTTTCGATTTTTTACCATCTAATGGGACTTATTCTTTGAAAATATATTCCTGAAAGCAACAAAATATCATATAGAGTAATAACTCGGGTTCCATGGCTCCTTGACTGCAGAATTGAGACTTCAGGCTAGAAAAGTTAGAAAAGGCTCATTTTTTTCTTTCCCTTTGGTCTTAAGAGGGAAGGAAAGGGTATTGATTCATTTATCTCCCACCATCTCTCTCTCTCTCTCTCTCTCTCTCTCTCTCTCTCTGTTTTTTTCTTCATGGGCAGGCACCAGGAATCGAACGTGAGACTCTGGCCTGGCAGGCGAGAATCCACCCCCTCTTTTTAAAATGAGGTTAAGCATCTTTTTAATGTACTTAAAAACCATTTGATGTTCCTATGGGATTTACTATGTTCATATAATTTTCCTCTGTTTCTATTGGAATATAGATTTTTTTACTTCATTTGTTCAAATGCTTTAATATTAATAGTACTCAATCTGTGCTCTGAAAATCTCTCAGGATTGCCAAGAATCTTTCAGGGGTCTATGAAGTCAAGGCTAATTTTTCATAATAACACAAAGATTTTGTTTTCCTTTTTCACTTTCATTCTCTCATGTATATGAAGTAGAGTTTTGCAGAGACCACATAATGTGGGCTGTTATATTAGACTGAATGCAGAGGCAGATATGAGAATCCAGGCATTTTCTATGAAGTCAGACATTACAAAGATTATCAATAATATAAAACAATGCCATTCTTCTCATTAATTTTAGGGAAGAGATATTTTTAATACAGCTCTTACTTATGCTAACATTCTGTGAGTTTCTTGTTATTTTTAAATAAACTAAAAATAAATATTAAATAATAATGCATTATAGTTAGCTTCTAAAATTCTAATATTTAATCCATATAAATCTTATAAAGTTATTTGAGGTTCTCAATGATTTTGAAAGTATTAAAGAGATTCCAAAGTGAAAAAATTTAAGAAATGCTACTTTAAAAATAAGGTTGTTGATTCATTGCTTATCGTATGTATTGTATCTGTATTTCCCAGTTTATCATTCACTTATTGTTTATTGTGCTTTCAACAGTGTAGGAGTTTTACAATTTATATGAATTCATATCTGTCCGTTTAGTCCAAATATATCTCTTGTGTGTCCTTCTACTCTCAGATTTTTATTTTTTTGTGCTTGAACATCATCTCATGTTTATATTCTTAGCGCTTATGATTTACTTTTTTTTTTGAAGTAAGATATAGGTATAACTGTTTCCCAAAATATAAAGCTGGCTGTCTCAACATCATCTATTGAAGAAGCTATCCATTCCTACCCTTGTCACTTGCTGTATCCCAATGTAATTTAATATTTTAAGAAATCTTTCTATTTTTCCCCTAGTCTCTCAGTATTTCATTCCCATAGCTTTATAAAATGATTTTGACACCTGGTAATAAAAATACCCCTCATTATTTTCCTTTCCCACAATTTTATTCATTATTTTCTTCCACTTATTTTTCTAAATGAAATTTGGAATGACTCCCTTAAGTTTCAAAAAGAGCACAGTAATATATGGAGAGGAATTACATTCAAATTATGGATGTCTAGGAAGAGTATTGACTTTGTAACACTGAGCCTGCTATTATGGCTGTACATTACTTTGTTGTCTTTTATGTATTCAGTAAAAGTTTATATGTTCTTTTTTATAGGTCTTGTTCTTTCTTGCTAGATTTATTTTTAGGATTTTATTGGTTTCTTTCTAACTTTCTAAGAACTTTGTTTGGTCAGTTACTTAAACTTCTCCCTTTTTGTAATGCCCACTAGCCAGCCTATTTTAAGTGTCCTCTGCTAGGTCCCCAGTGTCATTCCCTTTTATGGGCTTCCAGCTCTTCCATCCATACTTAAAATAATGCTTTTAATACAGATTGTGATTATAATTCCTCTTTTCTGCATGCTTATTTCATGCATTACAATATCTGAGAGTGATTTACATTTATCTTCCTAACACAGATTTTCAGGAAATATTGCTGACATAAATTACTATATCCTCTGTTGCAAGATATCCCCATTTCTGGGACATGCTTTTTTTCTAGCTTCCCAAAAGACCCATGCCTCTTATGAAGTTATTATTTTCTTTGTCTCTCTTGCAATATCTTAAGTTAAGGTGGGTAGCTTCAAAAGAAATTGAGCACCTATATTGGATGCTACAGGTAATTTGAGCTACATGTACTTTCCAAGAGTGAAGGGAAAGTGATTTCAGAAATTATTTTCTTATTTGTCAAGCATCATACAAAATTGTCTGGCTTATAGTATGGGGGTGATCAAGTCCTATAAGAGAATTTATACATTTAGATACTTTGGCAAAAACTTCACAAATTAGTTGAGCTTTCTATAAGATATCTTGAAAGAAATGGTTGGTCTTTATTTTAATTTGTAAGCTTGGTTCTTTTGCTTATGGAGCAGGGGCAGATTATATATCTTTAAAAAGCTTATCAGTATTATAATATTCACACCAACGAACATGTGATCTCATTTAATTGTCCATAAATTCAGTAATCTAAGAATTCATGATGTTCTGTTCATTGATTAGGAGTCATGCTAGGAATAAAGAAGTTGGGTGCTGTAATTTTAATGGAAAGTTTTTTGCTTTTATTTTCATGGGTAGGCACTGGGAATTGAACTTGGGTCTCTGGAATGGCAGGCAAGAACTCTGCCTGCTGAGCCACTATGACCTGCCCTTAATGGAAAGTTTTAAAGTGAAATAATAATAATAAATTAAAAATCCCAGAGTGATTTGAACAGCGAATGAAGAAGTATTTGCAAAGTCCCTTAGAGGAATGCGGAGAAAGGGGGAAAAATTCAACTTCTCCTTTGGACAATTCCTGATACTCTCACAAGCCAATGGGGGCAATCAAATCAATAGGCTGAGCCCTCAGTCTTGGGGTTTGCCCCTATGAAACTTATCCCTGCAAAGGATAGGCTAAGCGTACTTAAAATTAGGCTTAGAGTTACCCCGAGAGAACCTCTTTTGTTGCGCAGATGTGGCCTTTCTCTCTCTCTCAGCTGACATGGCAAGTGAACTCACTGCCCTCCCCCCTCTACATGGGACATGACTCCCAGGGGTGTAAACCTCCTTGGCAACCTGGGAC
This sequence comes from Myrmecophaga tridactyla, assembly GCA_004026745.1. Classification (NCBI taxonomy): domain Eukaryota; kingdom Metazoa; phylum Chordata; class Mammalia; order Pilosa; family Myrmecophagidae; genus Myrmecophaga; species Myrmecophaga tridactyla. Next base: position 10,962 of record PVIY010023589.1, on the reverse strand, counting down.
AGAATTCCTAGGATGAGCTGAGATTCAGCATCAAGGGGTTGAGATAGCCTTCTTGACCAAAAGGGGGAAGAGGGAAATGAGACAAAGTGTCAGTAGCTGAGAGATTTCAGAGTCAAGAGTTTATCTTGAAGGTTATTCTTACACATTATATAGATATGCCCTTTTTAGTTTATTGTGCAGTAGAGTGGCTAGAGGGAAGTACCTGAAACTGTAGAACTGTATTCCAGTAGCCATGTTTCTTGAAGACGATTGTATAATGAGATAGCTTTTGCAGTGTGACTGTGTGATTGTGAAAACCTTGCGTCTGATGCTCCTTTTATCTATAGTATGGACGGATGAGTAAAAAATATGGATAAGAAATAAATAATAGAGGGAACAAAGGTTAAAATAAATCAAGTAGGTTGAAATATTAGTGGTCAATGAGAGGGAGGCTATAGGGTATGGCATGTATGAATGTTTTTTTTTTTCTTTTTAATTTCTTTTGCTGGAGTGATACAAATGTTCAAAAAAGTGATTATGGTGATGAATACACAACTTTGTGATAATATTGTGAGCCACTGATTGTAACCATGTCAAGAATGTTAGTATGTCAATAAAAATATTTTTAAAAATTAGGCATCTGATTGTAAAAGAAAGAATCTTGTACCTCCCAAATCATTGCGACTTTGAGAAATATCCAAAGGACAATCAAAAGGTAGTGACTGTTCATTATGACAGGTGAAAGTAATAAAGAATGTTAAATTTTGTTTTAGGTCTCCTGCTTTCAAAGTAGGGACATTTGTTTTGGGTTTCTGTTAAACAGGTCATTTTAAAATTTAGAGCCTAAAGACAAACAACTATTTTAAAAATACATTCATTTTATGAATAAATGAGAATACACATATAAAAATATAATGCTAGTAGCATAATGAATTTACCATTCCCAGCAAAACTAAGGGATCTGTTTTACATATATTTTCTTTGGAGACAAAGTATTCAATTTCCATAATTAAAAAGAAGTGCACATCTAAGTTCTATTCATTATAGAAAAATTGTAATTAAAAGTGAAAATTATATTTCATTAAATAGTTATTCCATAGAATTGACTAGGGTTCTGATGGCCTTGTTTATTTAAACAATTAAGTTAACATTTAATGAGAAAGAAAATTTGCACCCAATTAAAGACCAAAGTAATACATGCATTGCTTTTTCCAGTAATTAATTGATAACTTCCTTACTTTGGGCTATCTGACAATTAACTAGGGAAACATTCCTAGGAAATAGAAAACATTAATGCAAATGAGTTTTGGATTTATTCTTTTCAAATCCCTTCACCACATTATCTAATCTGGTACCACCAGAATGCCCCAGGAAAGATTCATGTTCAAAACAGCAAAGCACGTCTGAAGGCTTCTGGCATTGGGCACCCTAATTCTTTTGGCAACTGAAATTGTTAAAACAAGGAGTTTCTAAGGACAATTCTTGAATTTCATAGGCATCAGAATAAAAAAAAGGGAAAGTGGAAGCTTTTTCTAGATGTCACCTCATGTGTCAATGAGCAGTGCTCAGTATGTTCTCAACATGTATGGCTATTGATGTGTTCATGGTGGTGGCTGAGTGCATGTAATGACAGGTGTCATGTCCACAGTACCACGTCCATCACCAAAATCACATATTGCAAGTGACTGTGGGAGAATAATTAACCCCGACTCACCTTTACTTCATGTGTAAAAGGTCGTTTACAACTTTTTACCTTGAGCCTTTAACACCTAGTAATTCCGAATTGTGTGAACCACAGTGGGTCACCCTGCTGGGTCACTCCACCGTGACTGGACATTGTGGAAGAAGAGCTTCATGGTCCAGGGAACAGGAATCCCATGGATCCCACTCTTGTGAGGTCCATGATATTTACTCAGGTTAAAAGTTTAAAACTCTGCCCATCATCCAGGTGTTCAATTAGTTAATATAAAGTGAGACTATTTGAGGGTGAAGTCACTGTTGTAATGTAGATAAAATATCTAAAGCAGGTTTTCTCAACCTCAGAACTGCTGACACTTTGGGAAGGATAGTTCTTTGTCTTAGGGCACTGTCCTCTGCATTGCAGGATGTTTAGCAGCATCCCTGGCCTCTATCCAATAAATGCCAGTAGCAGCCCCACCCTGCACCCGTATTGTGACAACTAAAAAATATCTCCAAGATATAGCCACATGTCCCCTAGGAGGCAAAAAATTGTCCTTGGCTGATTGAGAACCATTCATGTAGATCATCAGATAAGTGTGCCCTGCTTATTTGCACCTTGAGTGATTGTAAAGGCAAAGTCCTAGGTACCAGTTACTCAGAGTGGTTTTCTCTTAGTGGCATATCATATACTTGTATAATCTGTTCTATCTTTACTCAAGTTCTTTGAAAGAAAGGGGCAGTCTTCATACAGTTTGAAAACCAAAGATGATATGACAGTAAAAACACCAACAGGAGGTATGTGTTCTACCCTATCTGGGGATATTCAAATAAATAAGAAATTTGACAAAGAAGTTTCACTTTCATAGAGGCAAATTGATGTTTTTTTTTTTTCTTTTCTTTTCTGACTGATGTGGCATTAATCACCAGGAAAATATTCTTACAGACAGGAGGTATATTTTTCTGGGTTTTTGAAACACAACCATCTCAAGTGTTCTGCTGGAAGACGAGTCCTGTATTGACTAACAGTTCATCTATTTATGATAACAACTTTGTGTGGACAGAGAGAAATTACATGAGTTCTATTAAAGCTTAAAAACTACCCATCTATCCCAATAGAACAGTCATAAAGGAGATATTTTTTCTCAATATTACCATTACTTTCAGTCTGTGTGAAATTATTACCTCTATCTTAAACCAATGAACCATTTTAACTGTTTATTCCACTCAAGTTGTCAAACTAAAACAGAGTGAAAATGCTAATAATTTACAGTCAGACCTTAACATACTTCTAGCGTATCATAGATGGAAACCTAAACATACAGTAGACAGCTTTCATCAACAAAAGAAAAATATACCTGACCAGGCTTAGGCAGACCAAAAGCTATGTGAACAAGCCCTCACCAAAAGGGACTCACGTTTATGTTTCCATTAAATGTATTTTTCCTTCACTTTTCAGGCTTTAAGCCTTGACAGTATTAATCTTTTCCTGTACCCTGAAGAGTCTAGCACTGGACCCAATACTGAGAAAACACAGCAGCAAAATGTTAATTGAATAAATGGATCAATTAACAATTATTCTGTTTTTATCAGATAAGTTTATAGCATTACAATTACAGTAGCAGTGTGCCTTATATGTACTGGAACAAAGAATAACCAAACGTATCTGCCATTTTTTTTTAGTCTAAAAATCACTGAAAGAACTGGACATTTTTCAAATAAGCACCTGCTTTATGGAAGACCATGAGGTGTAAAGATGTTTGTAAGAAGAAATCCAGGTAAGAATAAGACTAGGGAATGAGTTAATGATATGGTGTCTTTTTATATATTTTAAAATATCTTTTTTAGAAAAACAATTAAATGTAACACACATTTTTTGGAAAATACAAAAAGATATTATAAAGAGATCATACTCATCATTCTCAAAATTCCATTTCCCAGATAAAATATAGTTTTTGTGTTGGCCTATTTTACATAAAAATTGTCACAACCCCTTCACTTAATCCAAAAATATATAGCAGGCTCTTTAAATTAACATATTATAAGCATTTCCCATGTCATCAAATACTATAAAAGATTACTTTCAGGGACTAAAATTTCACTGCAGTGCAGGTACTAAGACAGATGTAATCATGTTTATTGGCTATTTATGATGTTTCAGTATTTTCCAGTTAAAAAAAATATATAATTGCCAAGTATTATACACATTTTTGCGTCCCTTCTACATGGAATTTATTTCTAAGGCTATGTCTACTTTTAAGCATCTTGCTATATGTCACCAATCAACACTACCTCTCTGTAGCCAGTCTTGACATCTTTACCAGCAATTAAAATAGTTTGGAAAGACATTTTGATCTTTTGCTGTCTTTTATTTCCAGTTCACAGTCTTTGGAGAGAAAATTTTCTTAGCTTGCTATTCCTATAGTCTTGGAATGATTAAAAATAATACTGATAGCAACAGTTAATATTGAATGCTTTCTATGTTCCAGACTGTGTGTTAAATCAAATTCTTTAGTTAATGATCTCCTTTTTATCATGTTTAATGAACACATGAAAATAAGGCATGCCCATCTTTCTTTCTCTCCTTTTGTTTTGGTCATGTGGGTGATGTCCTTAGCGTTTCATCATCCACTATAGGTATACAGCTTTGCTATTCTGGCATAAGTCTTTAAAAATGATTGTTCTCTGATGCGGCGTTATAACTAACTGCCGGATGACTACACCGATCCTCAGAAGAGCAGGTGAGAATTGGCACTGGGGTAACATGTATTCTAGAACTTGGAAGGGGAGCTCAGCATTTTATCTGGGTTAGATGATCACCCCCCAAACCGCCCACCTGCCCTCACACACACCCCTGCCACCGCTACTGCCCAGAGAGAGAACAGCAGCCAGAAAAGAGGATTCAGGTGGTTGGAAAGCCAAGTAGAACTTGCATGTTGCTCAGTGTGTAAGTGGCAGGGATAATTGTGCAAAAATCTGAGGGAGGAGCCAGAAACAGATGTTGGGGGCTGAGGAGCAGAGAGACTGTGTGAGGGCAGGTGACTGAGGAATGAGTGCAGTGAGTGGGGGCGGAATTGGGCAGGCCAGGCCAGGTGGCAGACCTAAGGGAGGCTGACAGGTAGGGTGGGCTAAGGCGGGAGTGGAGAAGCACTTGTGGCAAGGCACAGTGGGCTTGTGATAAGGAGCAGAAAGGGAAGTTAATGAGAGGAAACCAGGCTGACAGCCTCTCTAGATTTTTGTCATGTAGGTTGCAGCTGCTGCCTAATATGGGCCTGTATAGGGAAGACAGCTGTCAAGCTCTGAAATTCGCAAACCTCCAGCATCAGCTTCTATGCAAATGTAGCCAAGGTGGAGTATGGCAGGGGAAAAACGTATTTCTTTCTTCTTTTCTACTTATAATAATCCCTGTATTACTGTCTGTGAAGTGATTTGGAATTTGTTCTTTGAACTCTGATTCTCTCAGGTTTATGGAGTATTAAAGCTGAAAGGGGCCTTAAAGAACTCTGATATTTTAAATGGCATAAAGTCCTAAAGAGGCATGCGTTTATTAGTTCATGTAAATACCTTCCAGAAGAGTCTCTGGCCTCAGTTCAGTTAATGCTTTTTCAGCCTGAAAGAGTTAATGTTTCATGGCTGCATTCTGGTTTTTTTCTCTCTGGGGAAGCTACTGATGCATTGCTCTAAGTGTGACACAGGTGTTTGATGCCTTTATGGGTAGCTTGCCTGTCTGTGCCCTGTTAGGCGCAACCAAATGCCTGTTTCTGTACCAGGCTAAATAACGAATCTGACAAAACAGCAAATGACAGCAGCAGTCATAGTCCTGTGTTTCTTATGAGGGTTCATTAATTGTATTTTCAACATCTAGCAGTGAGAGATTATATGCTTGGATTTTCTAGTTTGAAGTTCATTCATCTTGTGTTATGGTAGCTCCCTCACCCTTACCCTTGGGACTATTCACTCATCTTCCTTTCTCTAATTATATCTAATTAAAAAAAAGATTGCAAAACATTCGTTAAAGTTATTTCCCTATTACATATTAATAGATTTTAATAAATATTTTATATCCTTACCTTCATTTAGTAAGGATCTCCTGCTAACCCAGGAATGTAGAGAAAATTATTTTATGGAGAATGAGTAGTTTTTTCTGGCTTGATAGTTCATATATTCATTCTACCTTTCAATAAAAATTCACCAATCGTTATTTTGTCTGGTTTTTCTTTTCTTCTTCTTTTTTTTTGTGCCAGTAGGTGCTATGCAAGGTGCTGGGGTATGGTGGTGAATAAAAATAAACTCAGCCTTTGCCATCCTGGGCACTACATTCTTGTGATAACAGCTATAAAACTTGAGGGTCCCCCAGGACTCCTGCTGGTTATAACTACTGCATCAAGACCCCAGAGCAGGCTTGCAAAGTCATTCGCATTTTATAAATAGGTCTTCTGGGACACATTGCAATCGCCAACACAAATGGTGGCCATCTAACGGAAACTCAGAGAAAATAAATCTGGGATTTTTTTTTAGCCTTAAGTAGAATAAAGGGACATCTAAATGTAGAACAAAGCAAAACATAACAAAAACATGTGAAATAAATATGGTACTGGTATATCAAAAGGCTGGGGCTGAGTTTTCCTGGACAGTGGCTTCCATTCCTATGTGGTCTGCAGGCATCTTAGATGGAATCCAGTCCATCCCATTGCATTTTTTTCTGATCCCACAGCCTAAGCTTGGGTCTACAGTAATTGAATTATTTTCAAATCAGAAAGGGAATGTGTTCAGAAGGTTTATTTTCCCTCCAAGAAAGTGTGTATGCTCAAGGTTGCAGTTCATAAATGCCACTTGGGTTTACACTCAATAATGCCTTTGTCTCCACAGGAAAGCTTTTGTGGTCATAACACGCAGTAGGTGTGACATTTGACTATAATGTCCTGTGATCTTATGATGAATTTTCTGGTAAGCTGTGTTCATTTGACCATTTAGTTCTGTGTAACTGTAGAGCTGGCTCTTAACCAGGGGTTATGGAATCCAAGTCATCCTCTTTCCAAATAGCCCCTGCAGGCCCAGAGCCCCGGATCAAGTTCCTAGCAGAAAAGCAGCCTCCCATCCTCCCCTCGCCCTCCCTTCCTCTCATAGTTAGGGTCCCTTCCTGTGCAGAGCAGCAAGAACACAAAGATGAGTGAGATACAGATAGATACTGTGTAGTCTAGTGGGAGGAACCACAATTAAGCACACCATTTTGATATAACATAAAAAAAATCAAGAGATTACAAATAATGACAGAGCCAAGCATTTGAACTAGGGCTTCAGGATGGAATGATGTTAAGAAAATGGGAGACAGTCTGGGGCAGAATAGGTGTCTGTACATATTATTTGATAAGAAAAAGGTGTTTTTATACTCACTGTGAATATTAAGCCAGATTCTCAAATAGATGTCAGAACAAAGAAATGGAGTAAAGTGATTGAGGACCCTTAAAGGAAGTCTTTCAAGATTTTTTGTCCTGCCGGAGACAAGGAAGGAGTAACCAGTTTTTCCAAAGGAGGCTGCTTGCAGAGTGATACTTAAGCGGAGTCTTGCAATCACCTCAGTAGATAAGGAAGTAATAGATGTTTCAGGCAAAGGGAAGAACATAAATACAGTGCAAGAAAATACATTTAGGTATGAGGTAGCTGGCTTATTTGCCTACCTGCACGTTGGGTATGGTTGGTGTATAAAGCTATGAAGGACGAATTTTGGGAGAGATGAGGGAGGCAGTACCAAGCACTTGCATGTGAAATCACCCTAAAGATTCAATTGATCTGATTGTTAAGCATATTCACTGAAATCAGAGAATTACCAAGCATCAAATTTTACTTATAATTTAAGGATCACAATTAATCATGAGGCACATGCAAAATAGGGACAAGTCTGGGATTGTGTATCCAGCTCCCCAGTCCTATTTTGCTGAGTCACGATGCACGGTGGCCCATATCAGCATAAGAGGTCCTAAAATAATGTATTTGGCTATATTATTTATGCAAAATGGAGCTGTTTGGTCATGGACTATCCAAATTTTATGTTCAGATAGTTATTCAGATAGTTTCATACTCAGATAGTTAAATAGCTTACCTGATTTTTTTTTTTTTAGGGAGACATGGCCCATAAATAGAGGTCTGCGTTTATAACCGTAAGCAATCTTAGACAGTCTAGAAAAGCATGCCGTAGATGAGATTTCTCTTGCTAAGAAACACCATTATTATTCTTACCAAAAGATCTGTTATTATTTTAATTGCATATTTTCAAGGAGATTTGGCCACATTATTTTCTTGCCTTCCTGGGTAATTCCCTGTCTACTCTCTCCATGCGGGAGTGGGAGAGAATGGATTGCTACTCATTATTTATTTCTCAGTATGCATGTAGAGGATCATAAAACCAGGGTTGTTTATCGTGTAATCCCAGAGACTATTGCAGTCACCTGGGATTCTTGGTAAAATGCTTGTACCTGGGTCTTGCCTACGACCTATTAAATCAAAATCTCTACATCTGGGATTCAGAATTTGCATTTAAGAAGCTCACAAGATAATTAAGAAGCTAATGTTTGAAAATTTCATTAAAACATGATGGGGACATTTGAAGTGAATTATAGGGTATGAACTGGGGTGAATCCTGAGCTCTCCAGTAGCTCAAAGAAAATGAAAAAGCTAGGTTTAGCATTGCAAACCTAGAAATCAGTATGGGAGATAAGGGATAAAGTGTCCAGGGCATGGTGCATTACTTTTCATTCTACTATAAACTCTGCCCATACTATGTGGCTTTGAGGATTTCAACTTTTGAGGGGAAGTGAGCACCCATTCCTCTCTCTAAAGTTCTGTGGTCATTTTCATGTATAACTGTAATGTGTTAAGATATAAATTTCTACCTTGTCATTCCAATAAACAATTGAAGTGTTCTTGCTACATAGTTTTAAAGCTAAAATCCAAATATCTTAATGTGATTATTTTAAAAATTCCCTTTGTTTGACTATTTGCAATAGTTAGAGTGCTGCTTAAGGGAAACAGGCATTAGGCCCATCCTTAGTATATCATCTACTTTGGTCTAATGGGTTTGAGAGAAAGTAACATGGCCATAATGATAAAATATATCATCCTCTACAGTGTATTCTGACAGACAAATTCCTGGGCTTTGTAACTGCAGATCAAATCCCAGATCTACCTAATTTTCTTTGTAGTTAATTTAACTTCCCTGATCTTCAGTTTCCACCTATGTAAATTGGGGCCAATATTAAAACCTAGCATTGAGGGTTATGAGATTTTAATGAAAACATCCATGCAAAGCAAAGAAACCAGAGTAGTATTGAGCATATAGTAATTATTCAATAAATGGTAGATACTGTTAAAAGATCACTGTATATGCAGGATATGAGTTTTTATCTGTCTGATACCTTTTTTTCTTTACTCACCAATGTATTGAAGCACTGCCCTTTCCCCCATTCCATGTTCCCTTGATGGTATATCAGTTAAGTCACCTTTTCTTCACTGTCTAAGAATTAGATATTTGACCCACCCAAATTTACTCAGAATCTTCCTACAAGGAACTGAGTCTTAAGAATGGAAAATGGTTGGAAAAGAAACATTATTCTTCCTACCAAGTTCCTCAATGATGGCTGTATTCCTGTCCTTTCTTATATTTGATGAACTACCCCATTTTTCTTTAAAACATTCATTTGCATTTACAAGAGAATTGGTTTCTGATGCTTATGACCTAAGGACCCTTAAAGATGAATCCATATTAATATTTTTGTGTCTTTATCAACTCTTTACCTTGTTTGATCTTTATAAATTTTAGATCATCATATGTGCAGTTTTCAACCTACTCTTTGATTTAATGCTATTATGTAAATTCATTCTAATGACATTAACACATTTTGCAAGTGTCAATTTTAATGGTGATGTACTATTCCACCATATAATTCTAATGTCATGATTTAAGTACTTCCCTATTTTGGACATTACTACCAGTTTTTGCTATTATAAATAAAGTGTAGCAGTGTTTGATAACTAACTTCAGTACTGAATTAGTCTTGAAGCATAAAGCTTCTGTCTGATAAGCAGATCAAGGGAAACAAGTTACTAAAATTGGAAATCCCCTAACCTCATACTAAACAGCCCCACATGCCCTGGATATCACAGACTTTCTCATGTGGCTTTCAACTTGTCCCAGTAAGATACCTACCACATATCATATTTCTTTGGCATCTGGCTGGAATACGAAGATAGACAGTTATTTGAAAAAGGCTTTACAATTTCCAATAATATATTTCAATAGGCAAGTGTTGAATGCTGGAAGGTCTTAAAACTTATTGGAAATAATCTCTCATTTGAGTTTCTTTCAATGCTAAGACAGATCATTGTAGAAAATAGTTAAAGTGGTGTTCTTTATTTGTTCTGACCCTGCCTCTACTCCCAAAGCATGGAATCCAATTAAATAGCTACAAAAGCCTAGAAAGGGAGTCTCATGAAGAGGTCACATTGTGATGTATTTCAGGACAAATTTATCCCAAGTAGAAGTAATCTTCTGTTCATCCTACATAGAGCCCTGACTTTGTCTTCATTATGCTTCATAATTTTGTCATTCTCAGCCTTTGGAATCCTCAAGGCTTTCTGAAATCTGAACTCAGGGAGATGTTATTTTTTCTTTAAAAGCATAGAGATTTCAGGGTTCTAGATTTCTTACAGAACCCGTGAAATCTCAGAAGCCCCTTAGAGTTTATTTAGTCCATTAATTTTATAAAAGGCACAGGGTAAGTTTGTATAATCAGTGAGAGGAAGTAATTTGAGTTCTCTATTGTTTGAGGTTTCTTAAAAAGTTTTAGAAATGTTAGTAGTATATTTTATTAGCATAGTAAAAGCAGCCTCTTGAAACATAATTCTAGCAGTCAGTATGTTGACTGGGCATCATAAATTTGATCCAGTATTAACCAAATTCAAATTGAGTTGATGACTTTCCATTCAAAAAGACATTAACCCTTTTATGTTCTGGGGGAGAATAATGAGATCACGTGAATTCAATATTATTTGATTTGATTTCCCAAGGCCAAATCTCTTTGTCTTAGAATGTGTTACCCTCTTGCCTCCTCCTTTTGACGGCTTGATATTTTTCCTTGCTCCTAGGAACTTAACACCCATGAACATATTTTTTAATGCCACCAACGTGAATAAAATATCAATGACTTCATTTGTTAGTGTGTTATTTTAACTACTATTAGAGAGTTGAACCTCTATATACTTAGAATGTCTTTTGTTCACAAGACCCCTTTAGAATCTTAAAAATTAAGG
>PVIY010023588.1:0-39155 GCA_004026745.1 Myrmecophaga tridactyla | reverse complement strand
CAGGTAATCATTTTACTTCCGTAGAAAGTGACAGGAAGCTCATTGCTACCTAAGATAACATTTCCCATAATTGAGCAATTTTAATTGTTTACAGAGTTCTTTCTTATGGGTAGTTGAAATCTCTTCCTTGCAACTTCTTTCTGTTGTTCTTAGTTTTGTCTTCTAGAATTAGTTACAGTGACTGGTTATATTACAGTCTTTCAAATATTTAAAGGCAAATATTTAAATGTCCCTTCATTGCTCCAGACTACACTTCCCCAGTTCCCTCAAACATTTCTCCTGCTGGTGGTTCTAGCATTCTGGTAGTTAGTCTAGCTAAGAGCTTCAAGGCCCCATTTGCATGAGCTCCTGGGAGGAGACTTTTCCATGTGTTTACACAGGAATATGTTTTCTACAATTGCAAAAGTTAAAGATTTAAATCTCAATGGGCTAAGCCAGCTCTGACTTTCCAGTCCTTGGGTGGTAATGGCAGGTGGTTCTGGATAGACCACAGACAGTCTGGGATTTGGCTGGTTGAGGAGATCTTTCAGGGATTTAGTGGTTCACAGTCACTCTGTAACTGTGAACTCTGACTGTTAAACTACTGCTACTTGTCCCAGCACAGGAATGTCTTCCAGGACTCTTTCTATATCTTTAGTCTGTATGTGCCAATTCTTCTGGCATCTTGACTTGAGGGCATTGGAAACAATCTAGTTAGTGAGTTTCATCAGTTCAAAGGATATTTGATGAGTTAGTGTATTAAAAAAAGCTTGACCTGAAGTCTTACAGTTCATTTATGAAATATATTAGAGAGCAGTTTCCCAACAGTTAACAATCATTCTGAACATTTATATGACATTATCAATAAGCTGTGAAGCAAAAAAAAAAAGTGTTTCTAAGTAATCAATAAGACAAATTACAATCAATCATGCTAGAAGAGAGATTGGATTGTCTTTTATTTCCTCTATTAAAGATATTACAAAACAGACATTATATGAAAAAAAGGTGATCTAAGGATATGTACTCACAAATGATCTTTTTTTTGAAGAGGTGTGTCAGGTAGTTAATTAATGACACCATTACCTTTTGAATTTTGTGAAACTTATGGTATTTGTCAGCTTTTCACCAATTGTGATCTCTTTTCTCATTCTAAATTAATATTATTTTTCAAACTTAGTTTTGCATTTGTAATTTTGTGTTTTTTTTTTTCTTTTTAAAGAGAGTCTCCCCCAAATGGCATAAGCTTTGGACTTCTTAAAACCTGAAGCCTGGACCTTCTCTGCTCTTGGACCTTGGTATGGTCTGACCAACTGTATTACGATAAGACCCTTCTCTCCTGTGAACTAAGGCAGTACTTGCAGGCTGGAGCCCAATAGCTTTTCTAGCAGCATCGCCACACTGATCACAGAATTGCTGAATCAGAATCTTGGGGTTGAATGCAACCTCAAAGGTCACCTAAACCAAACTTTCCTGTGCTCAAAACCCCGCCCATGCCCTTGCCGGCAGTCATCAGCCCACGGTCGAATTCTTCCAGGGAGGGAAACCCATTATGTCCTGTCGAATCCCTTCCACCTTTGAACAACTTTAAATTTCAGAAGGTTGGGACAGTGCTTCTTATTGGACTGTCCATAAAATTAAATCTGTCTCTCTAGTTTTTCAGATAAACTGCCTTTATCTAAATCTCTCTCATTTTTTAAGCAGCTTTATTTGAGATACGATTTTCAGATGATATAATTTGCCTATGTAAAGTATACGATTTAATGCGTTTTAGTATATTTTCAGGGTTGTGCAACCATCACCACTCTGTAATTTTGGAATATTTTTGTTCTTCATGAAAGAACCACTGTTCTCATTAGAAGTTATTCCCTATTTCCCCCACTCAGACTCTACCATCCAGCCCTAAACAACCAGTAATCTAATTTCTGTCCCTATAAGTTTACCTATTCTGGACATTTCATCTATATGGAATCACATAATATGCTGCTTTTATTACTAGCTTGTGTCACTTTGCAACATACTTTCACGGTTCATTCCCTCTCATTTTGTACTTTTAAACTTTTCTATGTAAACGTAAATGTAAGACTTCACATTCATCACTACTAAATTTCATCTTTTAATTTATGGCCAGTGTTTCAACTTGTCAAAATGGTTTTATTTTTCCAACATATCCTTCAAGTAGTCATTCTTTCACTTATTCTTTCACTTATTTCACATATCTTTCAAATAGTTATTCTTTCAAAAAATAGTCATTCTTTCAGGTGTAATGGCCCCTAGCCCCTGGTGGGGAAAAAAAAGAGTAAGGGTTATGACAGTCAACACTTATTGAGCACTCACTGTATACCAAACAAGAATTAATTTATTTACAAGTATCATCTTATTCATATCATAACAACACTATGAGATAATATTATCTCCTAATATAAATTTAAAAACTGAGGCTTAAACCAAGTGATTTGTCTAAGTTGTTACAGGTAGGAAGTTGCTTACGTCCATGCAGAAGAAGTAGAGCCCTCTGGAAAACTCCAAAAATGGATATTGTGATCTTCAAAATGCAGCCAAAAAGAAGTTTGAAAAGTTAGGTAACCTGTCGAAATGCACTTAGCTAGTGATTGGTGGTGCTTGCGCCCAAGTGTCCCTAATGTCAAAGCCTTTGCCTGTCCTCCAAGTTCTTCACCACCTGGGTTGTAGAAGAGGTCATTTTTCGAGGAATGTCCTGGGAAGGACTGCTAGTTGAGATGCCATCTGGAGTTCTCATAATACCTGTCTCATCCTGGGGCTGTAGTTGATCTCTTGAGAAGCTCTGGGTAAAAATAACCATCAACATTGACTGATGTGTGAGTTGTGTGGTGTGTGTGTGTGTGTGTGCATGTGTGTCATCACCTAGCCATTTGGTTTAAAATGAGTGAAAAAGCCACCAGTTATTTGTGGAAAAATTCAACATACTACTGCTCAATTTGTTCCCTTCTTAAGCATGTTAAAAACTACTCATCTGGGAAATTATTATGTTTTAAAAGAAAGTATATCTCTAGAAAGCCCTTTTAATGGGAGGGTGGGACCTGAAAAATATCATATCCTGGATTCCTTGTTGAAGTCCTTTGTTCACAAACTCTTTTTAATACATATGAAGTTAATTTAATATAAACATCAAAGTCAGCCAAGAAATGGAAAAGAAGGAAAGTGGTGCCATATAAGGGCAACATGATATCTGAAGTGTCTAAGTATGAGTTAGGAGTTAGTTGAAGCAGTTAATCAGTTTCATTGAGCCAAGTGTATCTGTATGTTTACTTATGTCATCTTTATAGTTTTTTAATGACTCATTATCCTACCTTTTAAAATAATCAAAACCTTAAATTAAATAAAGAAGAGAAAATGATTACAGTCTATGACTTGTTAGCTATTTTTATTGTTATCAAAAATTGATGATATCACACTTAAATCTTCTTTCTGGCATTCTTCATTTGTAAAGTGACTTTTAAATTATCTTAGGATAAGTATCTTTGAGGTATGAGACCTGGGGAAAATATATCCACTACGAAAGTGTTTTTTTCAATCCCTACACAATTCCTTGGCATCATTGTTTTGTCAATTACCTGGCACTCTTGACCTTTTTAAAAATATGACAGTAGTCACCGTTGACCCCTGTTTCAGATGTTCTAGTTCTGTGGCCTAATGTGTAGCCAATTTTGATTCTGTGAACTATGGTCATCTCAGGGTGCTTTGTTTTGTTTGATTTGGTTTTAAATAATACTGGTAGACAAATTTTATCTCACCTCTAACTTGATATCTTCTTTCCTCATCATAACTTATTGGTTCTTATACATGAGTTAGATCCCCAAGTCAGAGATTTTAGATGGAAAAGTTGTTAGGCTTACGTAGAAACAGATCTGCTATGACCTCCCAACTCCTCAAGGTATGAAGGACAAAAGCTACCCCATGCTTTTAATGTTTATGCTTAACTTCCTTTTTCTAGCTCTCTCCCTGATTCCTTGTCATACCTACTCCAGGATGGAGTACTTCATTTCATCATTTTAGTAATTTTATTGGAAATTTTGACCATTAAGGGGATAGTCACAACACGGAGCACATGGTCTCCATAATCTAACACTTCCATTGTCCTCTCACTTTCCTTCCATTCTCTGAACTTTGTTTCTCCAGAATAACTGACAAATTCTTCCATTTTTCTCCACAGAAAATTTTTCCCCTGAATTCAGTCCCTTTACTTTGCTTTCTCCCTAAATTAAGCTTCTTAATGAACTTTTTTTGCCAACAGCAAACACTCCCTAAAGTCAAATCTGGCAAGCGCAGTTTCCTCTATTTCTTGTATTATCAACTGTCTTGTTAAATGCTAATGCCACCTTCTCTGCCGGGTTATTTCCCGGAGAAGAACTGATCAAACACCTTCGTGACCAGTATCCAGCCACTTCCACTGCTTCCACTCCTGCCACTCTGGTCCCAACCACTGTCACTTCCCTCCTGAACGATCCCCACAGATCCCTAAGTGGTCTCCCGCAGGCTACTCTTGATGCCCTATGGGATCCTAACACTGCAGCCAGAAGGAGCCTGTGGAAACCTGTCATGCCTCAGCTTACAGCCTTAACATGGACAGCAGCTTTACAGTTCAGGCAGAGAAAAAGCCCAAGTCTTTATAATGGTCTACACATCCTTAACACCTGCCCTCATCTCGTTGTATTCCCCCCGTCAACCCCTTGGCTTGCTTCCACCTCAGGGTCTTTGTACTTCTTGTGATATTTTTTTTGTTTTGTTTTATTTTGTTTGCTTAGAATGACTTTTCTCCAGATTGATGGCTGGCTAGTTCCCTCATTGACCAAATCTTTTCTCTCTGAGTCCTACCCTGGTCACCTTGTTAAACATTGGTGACCCTCAGCCTATACTCCTGATCCACCGGTCTTGGTTTGCTTCCATAGCACTTTTGACCTTCCAGTTAACCACATTATCTGGCTATCTCCTCCCCACCATCCCATCCTCGCTCAGAATATTAACTCAATGAGGATAAGATTTTGTTGTGTTTGATGAATTCTCAGAAGCTAGGATGGTTCTTGGTATATAATAGATATTCAATAAATATTTATTAGATGAATACATAAATGAATAAATTATTGAGATTATTTTAGATCTACCTTTAGCTCAGTGCCTCAGTCATATTTGACTAGGTACATAACTTTATTTTTTCATCCAATTACTTTTTATTGGGCACAGGCACTAGAGACACATTGGTGAAAACGTGAACATATGAATAAATAAATGAACATTTTGGTAAGAGAAGTGCTCTGAAGGGAACAAATGGGACACAGTGGTGGAAAATAGGGAGAATGACCCATTTTAGATGGGTTGGTTTTTTTTTTTTTTTTTTTTTAAATTTGCATATGGGCAGGAGGCACCAGGGATCGAACTCCAGAGCTCCAGCACGGCAGGTCGGAGCTCTGCCTGCTGAGCCAGGGCAGCTGCCGGGGTTGGTCTTTTTATGGAGGAAACAATTAAACCAAACCCTGAAGAGTGAGGAATTGTCCATGGCGAAGCAGGAGTAAAAGATTCGCAGAAGGAGATTGTAGTTTACACAGATATTCTGAAGCAAGAGAGGGCATTTGAGAGACTGAAAGAAGGCCCTGTGTTGAAGGGAACCCACTGAGGGACAGGGGAGTTTGCATGAGATGAAAGTGGAGCGTGGGAGAGGGTGGGGATGGTATGGAGGTCACATGGGGCCTTGTAGACCAGGAACAGAAGTTTAGCTTTTATTCTTAGTGAAGGGGAGCAGCATGATCAAATTTATTTTAAGAAAGTAACCCCTTTGGCTTCTGAGTAGAGAATAGATTGGAGGGACAAAAGTAGAGACTATGAACATACTCCTGGAGAAAGATGTAAAGGTACAAATTTTGCATAAAATATCACCATAAACAAAAAAGCATGCATACAGCCAAATAGCAAAAGTGACTCATATTCCCTTTTCCTTTTCCCTCTACTGTCTAATTCCTTGTATTTTCCAAACATTTAGAGTTAGAATATCTTATTTTAAATGGGAAAATTCACATTGTGCACATACATAAGTACACATACACACAAACACAAAGAAAAAAAAGGAAGAACAATTCAAAATGAACTATGGACCCCACTGTAGTAGACTTTTAAAGTAATTAATCTGATGACTGAGGTTCTTTTGTCAACAAAATTGCCACTGATATTAAATTTAATTGATATTTGTTTTTGTGGGGCATCCAAGCTAAAACTCAGATATAAATAATGCAAATTGTTGTGTAGTTTTTCCACTACTAGCCATCCATTGTGGTGGATATAATAGAAATTCAGCAAAAGTTAAATATTTGTTCACGGATGTAAAGAATTTTAAGTTATTGACATTAAAAAGGGTATTAGATGCCAAGAAATTGAACATGCTCTTCCCATCTCTATCCATATCGGTCATGAAAAATAAAAAGTATATATTTTTATCTTCTGTGGCACCAAGATCATCTATAATACTGGCTGTAATTTCTTTGAAAATGTGTACTTGTGGGGAAATTCTAGAATCAAATGTAGACCTAGACCTTGGCTTAAATTTTTCTAGTGTGTTGGAACCGAACAAAGTAGGTAGAGGTGAAAATGGCTAACAGGGCAAACGATGGAATTAATACTTATGAAGCATATAGGTTTGCCTAGTGTCAATTTGCGTATGTGAGCCTTTGCCTTCTGGAAGCTATTTTCAAGGTTGGAGTAAGTCTGTGGAATGTTTCGTCAAGTCATTAAATAATTTCCTAGACCTAATGAGTATTACAAAATGTCTACAGTGATATTTTGTGTTTTTTTGAAAATGATAGATGATGGTTTAAAAAAATAAAATGTCAAATTATATCTTCTTTGCAAAAATAGACTTATTTTCTAAAATTTCCTTAGAAGTTCTCTGAAGCCCTCCTACAAAGAAAAAGGAGTCTTTTCCATAATCTCCAGACTTGCTTGATAAGAAAGTTTGGCTGAATACAATGCACTCCAGTTTACATCTCTCTCTCTCTCTGCCCCTAAAGCAGTGGGAGTCTCATAATCTCAGCCTTTGCTTTAAACAGTCTGTAGTTTAGAAATTTGTATACAAATATATATATTTAACTGATTTTTATTTAGTAATTCAAATGGGTCCATATGATTTCTTTAAGATAGTTTTTGGGAAATTTACACAGTTTTCAAATTATTCCTGGCCACTAAAATCAATGGAATAATTGCTGATCTTTCTGTGGATGTTGTTTTTGCTTTTTGATTCCCTCAGGTACAGAAAAGTCTTTTCTCATGCTGAAATAATTCCTGGGCAAAAAACTAGACTGTCTATCAGAGCAACGAGATATCAGCTTTGGTGAGTTTGGGTGTGGTGTCTGCATGTCTTTTTTGGTGCCAAGTTTAATAGCCCAGTGAGTTGTGTGTACCATTTACTACCATGCTTACCCTCGGAATTAACTGAAGGGGGCGATATTTACCAAGAAAAATCTCAGTACAGGCTTCGGAAATAAACATAGGAACATTTTAACACGTATTTGCCAGCTGCCACTGCCATTACACATGCACACATGTACACACACACAATACACGATATAAAACTACAAATTTCAAATAGTATGGAAGTACTAATGAATATATTCATGGATTATCGTAATCCACAAGTTTGTTTTTTGTTCAAAAATGTATCCTCTACCACATATGACTCAAGTTCAGCAAACTGTATTTGTGTTTCTACCAAAATTGGTCAGTGGAAAGTCCTTCACATGGTAGACTTTGACTATTTTAGTACACTAAAAATGATTTATCTGTTTAAATTGGTTAATGTAGATGGGTAGTAGAGATAAATTAGGCCCTTTGGGGGATCTTCTTCCAATAACATATTTTCTATTTCAGGTTTCTTCTCTTTAGAAGGCAAAGCAGAAAACCTTGTATTAAAATTGTATTACAAAAAGTAGTCACAAAAAAGAGTAGTCACAAATATATATGTACATGTTGACAAATATATCAAACAATTTATTACTTAGGAATATATGTATATGAATGAATGTGTTTGTGTTCTGTGTGTGTGTGTGTGTGCACATTGTTATGTACAGCCTCTGCATATAACTTAGCATCCAATAAAACAGAGTGAGTACAAACTAACATCTGCACAGGTGGGGTTTTTGGTTACACTTGCCAAAAACAAAACAAGTCAAAATGTATTATATAGGCATATACCTGCTAATTTTTTTTAACACTAGCCACATCACCCTAATATGTATGTTCCAGAAAGCTTGTGATTCTTGATCACTCCCTCTTTCCCTAGATGACTTATCTGCAAAGAAAAAAAAATCCCTGGTGTCCATTTCTGCTACTGAACTATTCCTCTTATTCTCCATTCTAAAAGAAATCCCTTGGTTCATAGTGCTGTTTGAAGGACAGAGTTCAGGGAGGTTATGGTTATTTTTTTGTTGCTTTGTGGGGGATCCTTGGTAGCATTATTTTATACATGCATAAAATTCTATGTAAACACAATTCCATATGAACACAAACTAATATTACTATATAATAAATGAGGTGTTTGATAATAGATAACTTTCTCCATAGCATAGTTTCCTTACCTGTAATATAAGAAGGTTGGACTAAACTAGTATAGAAAAGAATACAGAGGACTAATCCAATGCAATCCCTTCAGAGACTGGGAATTGCAATGAAGAAAGAATATTTGATTGGCCAAGGTCAAAGAACTAAGGAGAATCAGTCTGGACTAAAACCCGGATTTCCAGAGGCCTGGTTTACTCCCTCCATCAAGAAAACCACACTGCAGTGCTTCTAGAATGAACCATGCTCCCCCATGATATTTGCTATCTTTCAATTAAGCCCAATTGTTCAATTGTCACATTAATGACAAAGCGCGTGTTCAGGCAGATGTTTACTGAGTCAGACTAAGGACACCAAAGCTTTCATGCATGAATGAAATAAACTACTCTCTACCAAAAAGGAAGGAGTGAAGAGAAAGCACAGAAGGGGAAGGAATGAAACGTGGGGAAAGAAGGCTCCAAGAACTGTAAGAGAAAGATCAGACATAGAATGGGGGAGGGAACTGGATCCATGTATGTTTACAAAAACCCAGACAAGAAAAGATTTTGTAAGTTGCCAGGAACTTTCATTCTGCCTCCTCTCATTTAAGAGGTCCTTTTGAGAACACTTGATTTCCTTTCCCCACTTTATTTCTATCTTCAAATGCCTTCTCTTCATTCTCTTTCAGCCAAACATCCGTTCAATTGTATTACTTGATTTTTTTTTTGTATGCTGTATTGTGGGGTCACATTTCATTCTTCTTCCATGTGAGTATCCCATTATTGCAGCACTATTTGTTGAATTTTTGTTCGTTTGTTTGTTTGTATATTTTGGTTTCTTTGTTTGTTTGCTTGGGAAGTGCTTGGGCTGGGAATTGAACCCAGGTCTCCCACATGGCAGGCGAGAATTCTACCACTGAACTACTCTCGCACCCCCACTCTTTGATTTTATTTAATTACTAAATGTGAAAAATGTTTTTACTGATTTCAGTTTAATTTATTTCTTAACTAGAAAACAGTTTAAGAATTGCCTCAGTATTGAACTGGGCCTGAATTGAAAACTTTTGTTTTATAAAAGTAGAGTTTACTTTAAAATTAAGCCCCTCTTGCAACTTCAAATTTAGAGGTTTCCATTACCTCCCTGAGACATTTTTATGCAACTTTTTATAATAAATGCCATGGTCATATAAATTATCTGTTCACTATCAAATAGGCTCCAAGTATAAGATGTGCACTCTATTCCCAGCACCTGTTTTCAATAAATGATTAGTCAGGAAGCTCCTGTTCTACACCTGGGCACCCTGCCTGAGTCAATTCAGTGCTCTTGTATTAGTCCATGTAATGTGATAGGAGGAGTCAAGTTAGTTCCATACCACCAAGGATCAAGGTTACAAAGCTTCTTCATATTATTTCAACATATTCAGTCATCAACCATGTTGATTTTAAAGGCAGCGATTAAAAACCAACCCGTCTCAGTTAAAAAATATGGCTATGTGTTACTTTGGGTTTGAGAACAATCTTTACACCACACAAAAGAATGCCTCTAGGAGAATGCACATGCCTCTCAAAGGACTGACTTCCTTTTCAAAGATGATGCTTCTGTTTGTGTCCATTATCTGAGGTCTTTTCACACTGGGTTGGTAATGGAGTCAGTGCTTTTGTTTGCTGCTTCCAACTCCAAAAATAGTTTCAACTTCCTCATCCATCTTTGTACAATTTCTGTCATCAAGGCTGTTTTTTCCACTGCTCCGGTTGTCCAGCTGTCCCTAATGCTGCAACAATAATTATAAGTAGATTTTTAATTTTCCCTCTATTCATCACCGTGACTATTAAATTCCTTGTAACTCCTTCCCAGAAAGCATAATGTTTTTGTCAGAGACCCAAAGGACTTATTACTATTGTGAGGTCATTACTAATTTCTAAAATGATCAGAAGGATTTTTTTTTGACTTTGCATTTTGATGTCTTTCTAAATGAGGTTAATGAATTTAAGAAGCTCTCCTATGACAGAATATCGGGTTATAATGACCATCTGTGAGCCCAAGAATGCAGGCAGAAGGGCATTTGGCTCTGACTATAAAAGTGTTGAATTATTGCAAATTACTATCATTATAATACATGTAATCATGTGGGTATTTTCATGCAATCACTCCCTCACAAATAATTGTTCTCAACAAAATTATAAAGTTCACAAGTAATGAAAGTACATCTTTGTCTTTTCAAAGATTTCTTTGTCTTCATTTCTGTTGTATTCCTGTGTGAAACATTCTTAAAGTCAACAGAAACTATAAAAACCTAGGGAGAAAAAAAAACATACTAAGGGAGGATGATGTAGGAAAAGGCACCAGTAAATTTTAGTTAGGTTCCTTTTTGTAAGTGTTTGAAAGAAAAGGAAAAAATATTAATGTATTTACTGGAATATGACCACAGTGGGCCAGATGTTGGAAACTAAGTTTTGCATTATTAATGGTAAAAAGATTTTCCACAAATATGCCTAATAGGAAAGAGTGGAAACAAGTAGATTTAGTAATGTTTAGTTAAAATAGATAAATGTTTGTGACCTTCACTGTATCACTTGTTTTTTTAAAATAGATGCTTATGGGAGTATTTGTAATAAAACAAAAACAAAACCCATAGAATTAACAATTATAAATTCAAATATTTGCAGTTAGTTCCTATGAATGGGTAAAAAAGCATACATTATTTATGACATCTCAGATGATACAATTTTGCCTTTTGAACTATATCAGATTTGATGCAAAAAATATATAAAATCATCATGGGCTTTGCCTTTGACATGGAATTAAAATTCTGCATGAGCTTGAAGATTGTACCTCTCAGGAATCCTCTGAAGGACTGCAGACCCGGATCCATGCTTGTTCTGTATCAGCCCTCTGTCCCAAACTGGGCCTCACACAACCCCCTCCTGAGGTACATGTGGTTTCATGTCTACCATCCTGGTTTCTATACTCTCAGGGTCTTTCCACCTAACTGCAATGGCCTACATATGAGCAGAAAAGAATGACAATGAGCTTTTATGAGACTAAGATTAACTCTCACCTAAGGTTTAGGGCTGAGATATTTATATTAAATCAAGCTTTGTAAAGATACCAGGAACTATGGAATAGAAAGTTTTCCCACCAAACAATGTTGTATCTTTTTCCATTTAATATATAGGCAAAGCTTTGTAATCTGTGAGACCATTTCCTGGTCTCAACCATACTGATAATAATAAGTCGTGGTACACAGTGACCCTCTTAACCTGCTAACATGTGGTTTTCATTTTGTTGGATGATATTAAGTCTGAATTTATATATTCTACAATGTCATCCCATTACCTGGAAATGAAACAACTGAAATTGCCTTTGTACGAATGCCATAGTGACATAAAGCTGTGCGCATGGACTTTTGCTCTTTTAGTAGGAGAGTGGCCACATTTACACATTTCTGTTAAAAACAAGGTAGTTATCTGACTAGCTTGTGAGTAAATAGTTTGCTCTGAAGGGGAAAGTATTGACCTTTAACTGGGAGAACAGAAACAAGATTCCATTTACATAGCAGAAGCCACAGGAAATTAAGGAGTAGGAAAACATGGCTTACCAAAAGTTTTTATTTTAACAATAACAATCACTTGAATACTGTATCTTAGACTCCATATAATGATGACAAATATATATGTTTGATTTGAGACTCATTAGACAGACAGAAGATAGAATGACAAAAGCAATGAATTCTTTCCATCCAGATGATTTTAAGCTAATATACTATGCTACAGGCTGGAAATGTAAAAACATATTATTAAATCACATCATAAATGACCCATGGAGAACAGTTTATTTTTCATTAGGAAGGTGAGGATACAGGGGGCCAAATAAATCAAAATGAACAAGGCAATAATTGTCTCTCCCATGGTATCACCTTAAGTGTAGAAGTAATGAAGAAAACATACAATTTAAAGGAAGAAATTTTTATTGGTGAACTCATTTTTATATTTAGAAAGTGCAATTTCTTCATGCCTCTGGGAAATAGTGAACCTATTATTTTAAGTGAAAAGTAAATTTTAAAAGGATACAAAGTTGTATTTATTAAGCAGGTCTAGGAAATACTAGTAATTCATTTCAAAATAATAGGAGTGCAAGCAAATTCAAACTTTCAAAAATAGCATCTGCTATAAACCCCAATGCTTGCAGGAATTAACATTCCAAAAGCAGCTTTGTCTTCATATCTTTTTTTTTTAGGTAGCTTCCATTTTATTCCCATAACCTTCATATCTTTTAAATTACTGATAGTATAGATTCCACAGAAATATGATGACCATTAATGTAATAAATTATTTAGGATACACATTTCTAAAACTGGACAATAACATCTTTGTAGACAGTGAAATTTCAAGAATTCAAATATCCATTCCCTATATTTGAGTAGGTAATAGTAGGTAGTGAGTAATTCTCAGTGATGCATTGATGTTTGTGAAACTATAAACAGCCAAATTATTTGGCTATGCAATAATAAGGTTCTTAGTTCTCAAACTAAATGATGAGGATTTAGGAGAAGTTTTTGATTTTTTTCTATATTTAGGGGAAATGATCAAGATCAAAACTGTTTGATAAAGAGCAACCCACACTGCCTCTTTTACAACTTGTTTTACTTCCAATTTAGGAAATAAGATATTTTTATTTAGAATCAGACCTAATAAGACTTTCATTTTCCTCCCAGATCAGAAGTGAGGCTTATAGGAACAGTCTATGGGAATGTGATGTGACAAATCGGAAGGTGTGTCATCTTTAAGAAATTTAGTCCAAGGGTTGATGAGAGCTTGCCAGAGAGAATCAAGCGCAAGCATTTTTCTTCAGTTATAAAGCAAACTGTTGATCCCCATAGAGACTGACATGTTGTGAAGAAATCTTGAAGATGTCTCCATGTCCTTTGAAATTCTAATTAGAAAGAAGTGGTGTTGGAAGAGTCACGGACACATGCTCATTGCCATCACCCACCCTGGTTTACCCCCAACCTCCTCTTCTATTGTACAAAAATGTTTGTCTGTCACCATTCCACAACCCAAGAAAGATGTTATGTTCATGAAAAGACCTGAGCAGACCTTAAACCTGGAACCAGAAACGAGCAGTCCCAGTTGCTTATCAGGGCAGGAAATTCTCAGTGGCAGGACCCCCCCCTACCCCTGGAGCAATTAATCCCCTGGGGCAGCATAAATTTGTTCCACATCTCTGCCCAAGAAGTGTGACCTGTGGAGCTGCCATCTACCAAGCCTGACTTGAGTAGTTTGGCCTCCCTAGGAGACTGGCCACAGCGGGATCTCTTCCCCTGCTCTTTTGGACTCTTTGTGCTGTGTAAATAACAAGCAGTCATTTGCAGAAAGTTTCTGTTTTTTTGAGTACGGTATATTATGAAAGAACTTGCTCCACGGTGGGGGCTTCAATTCTTTTTTGCTGTGTTGTTTTGTCTTTAAAGAAAAAGTAAACACAATTTGGATTTAGATGATGTTGAAGAGGAAGATTTTACTCTTGGATCATGGCTGAGGACACTGTTTTGATGAAGAGGCAAAGGACGAAATATCAATTAGAAGTGAGGAGAACAGGTAATACAGGAGGCTTGTCTATACATAAAACTCTGATCATGTCACTGTCTTGGTTAAAAATTTTCAATGATTTTCCTATTCTTTTAGGAGAAAGTTAAAATACTTAACCTAGTAAATATACAGGACTTCCTTTGACCTAGCTCCTAACTCACTGCATCTCTTAACAATCTATTCCTCACTCTGCTAAAGCCAGTCCATTGCAAAGCACACCACACCACACACACACACACACACTCACAAAGAAACACAGGCTACAAGCCACCTGAATGTCTTATGATTCCCCATAGTATAACTTGTTTCTTCTTGTCTCTGAATCCCTGCAATGCTTCCTATGATAAAAATAAGCTTCATTCTAACCTTTTCCTGGTAAAAGGAGCCTTTCCTGAACCACTTCTCCCTAATCTAATCTGGATCCAATAGCCATCCCTTTATGGAGCTCCAATAGCTCCCTAAGTTTTGCTAACACAATTGTTAACATCCATTTACTCCTCTGAGTTTCCATCTACCCTCTTTAAGGGAAGAAACTGTGACCCAGTGGTTTTTGTCTTTATAATCTCTATCTGGCATGGAATATAGCGTGTGCTCAATAAATATATACAGTTGTGGAATTGAACTGAAATTTCAGTGAAAACTATTGAAAATGCATGGATAAAATGGAAAACATGGAACAGTAGTAGAGAAGGCACCCAGAAGCTCTGAAGAAGTTAATGAAAAAGTGGGTCAAAATTCAATGTTTATATACCAATACACAGCACCTAGGAATTAAGAGAATTTAAACTATTAGCACCAATTGGTAAATGTGAATATATGTATATATATATAGCCCTGAGCCAAGACATGTTCATGGATCTGAATTATATATTTAAAATATTTTAACTTTTATTCACACAAAAATGCTATGCTTATGTAAAGCAGAAAGTAAATATTCTTAGACTTTTAAATCCAATAAGGCTATTTATTATTATTCTCATTTTTGCTTCCCAGAAAATATACCTTGTTCTTATAAATTGTTTTGCTTTCAACTTTTCAAAAAGAAATCTATGCTATTTTGAGCACTTAAGTATAGATTTTCCTGTTTAACTATATCATAAACATGTTTTCATGTCAACATCACCTGTCTGCATTGTGCAAAAATATTTATGGCTAATCATCTGAAGTATGAACAAGCTGAAAAGAAGCATTGGTTTGCTTAAAAAGGAAGAGGACTAGATGAAATATCCTTGTGGAAGAATATTATAACCCACCCAGTTAGACTGTATATGAATGATGATTTCCTAAAATACATTGGAAAACTAGCACCAAGGCAAACTGTACTAGTAAAATACTTATCTTCTGAAAGTACATCACCTTTAATATTTTTGTCTTGATTGCCTGAAAGTGTGACCATTATGTAGAGCAGCGTTTTTCAAAGTGGGGTCTGCAGACCAACCAGTATCAGAAAATCCCAAGATTGCTAAAAATGTCATTTTTCAGCCCCAACCCAAACTTACTACATCAGAATCTTGGAGGTAGATGTAGGCAGAGCTTCATGGCATGTGACCTGTGCAGTCATACAGGGTCCTGCCCTTAGATGGGCACTGCTCTTAATTTAATGTTCTCCTGTCACCATCTTGAATTTATAACAATTTTTGAGCAAGGGGCTCTGCACTTGTATTTTTCCATGTGCTCTAATAATTATGTAGCTCCTTCCTGGGAAGGAGCCAAGAACAAACTGTATTTTAAACAATATTCTGATATTTGATTCATGTGTCTGCAGACCACATTGAGATGCATTCTCAAATTAGGAATGATTGACTTTGAAGTTACAAACAGAAAGAAATAAAAGAAATGATACTACTTATCACTTAAGAAAGAGGGTCTATGAAGACAGAAGCAAAAGAAACCATGGGAAATAATAACCATGTTGGGCGGCTGCCGTGGCCCAGCAGGCAGAGCTCCGACCTGCCATGCTGGAGGTCTGGAGTTCGATCCCTGGTGCCTCCTGCCCATATGCAAATTAAAAAAATAAATAAATAAAAATAATAACCATGTTATCTTTGAGTTCATCAAAGCCAAAGAGTGAGACTCAGAGAAAAGTCAAGCACTATAGTTTTATTAAAGAACATTTCCTACAGTTCTGAGACAGATGGGATGACACATTTGGCCAGTGTCTCTAAGGAAAATGTTGAATAAGAGAAATCAGAGGCTCAAAGTACTAATTCCAGTTTACAAATTTGTGGCTGAACAGGAAGTGTCTTCAGCCCAGACATGCAAGGTTGAGAGGATGCAAGAATACCAAAGATAGAGAGACTCTGAAGGATGCCTACAAAGACCTGAAGTATTTGAAAGATCTCAGGACAAAATAATAAGAACCTTTAAGTAAACAAAACAGACTAAGAAATCCAAATGCATTCAAAACTAATTCTGGGAACCATGTTCAAGAATCACATGAGATGATCAAAAATAGCTGAGGAGTGAAGTTTTCCCTTGCCCAGACTGAGCCCACAACTTTCTGATAGGAGGGAGTACTGAATTCCACCAAAAATACTGAGGACGTTCAGTTTATGTCTGTTCTAGTTTGCAAGCTGCCAGAATGCGATATAACAGAACTGAAATGGCTTTTAAAAAGGGGGAATTTACTAAGTTACAAGATTATGATTCTAAGGAAGTGAACATGTCCAAATTAAGGCACCAACAAGAGGTAACTTTCACACAAGAAAGGCCAATGGGTCTGGAACACCTCTGTCATCTGGGAAGTCACATGGCTGGCATCTGCTGGTCCCTTGCTCCTGGACTCCGTTGCTTTCAGCCTCTATTCTGTGGGGGTTCCTTACTTTGCTTCTCTAGGGCTGGCTTTCATCTTTTGGCTTTCCTTGGCCCTCATCAGGTTCTGACTTGCTTAACATCTCATGGGAAAGCATATGGCAATGTCTGCTGGACTCCAAGCATCTCTAAACATCCATGTCTCTGCTCTCTCTGTTGGCTCTGAAGTTTCTGTTGGCTCTCTGTCAGCTCTGTCCTTGCTGACACTTTCCAAAATGTTTCCTCTTTTAAAGGATTCCAGTAATCTAATCAATATCCACCTGAAATGGGTGTGATCACATCTCCATCTAATCAAAGATGTGGGTGTGTCCCAGCTCTGTGGAGATAATACAATTGAAAGTTTCCAAGCTACAGTACTGAATCAGGATTAAAAGACATAGCTGCCTCCACAAGATTGACTCAGGATTAAACCATGGCTTTTCTGGGGTACATAACGTTCACACTGACAAAATGTCATCGTCACTATTTTAGAATAATTGCAACAATTCAGATATAGGACAAAAAAAAAGAGGAGGTCCTTTATAGATTGCTTTAATTTCCTCATTGCTAAAGCAAATATCATGTAATGGGTTGGCTTACACAACGGGAATTTATTGGCTCATGGTTTATGGCTAGGAGAAGCCCAAATCAAGACATTATAAAGGTGACACTTTCGTTCCAAAGACTGGCATTCTGGGGCTGGCTGCCAGTGATCCTTGGTCCTCGACTCCTCAGTCACATAGCAGTGTGCATGGTGGCCTCTTCCTCCTCTTCTGAATTCCATTGACTTTTTTGCTTCTCCCTTCCCTGGATTTCTCTTTATATTTCTGAATTTATAAAGTTCAGTAATAGGACTAAGACCCATCCTGATTGAGCTGGGTCCTACCTTAAATAACCTCATCAAAAGGTCCTACCCACAATGGGTACACACCCACAGGAATGTATTAAGTTTAAGAACATGCTTTTCTGGGGTACATGGCTCCAAAACATCCCATAGATGTTTGTAAACTTGTAACTTTTTGCTCTTTAAAGTAAGTGCTACCTTGGACTGTCCCAGATGAAAACCTGTATGGAGCTAGAGTATTCCATAGCACCAAAAACATTTAAAATGCTTCTTTACTGAGTTTCCCCAAACACATGTTGATCTCATCAAGCTCACCTCAGAAATTTGTCTGAACACCTGTGTATGTATCTTTATTTCCACACATTGGGGTATAACAGGTGTTGATTCCTGATCCCAAGATTCCCATTCTATCATATATTCCACCATTTCTTGGCTATGTTGCAGGACACCCTTGCTCAAAATAATTCACACCCCTAGAGAGCAAAGTCTACAAATATGACATAAGGTATAACGTCAAGCAAAAGAGTAAGAAGAATAGATTTTTCATATTCTGTTTTGCTTCCTTTTTCTCCTTGAAGGAAAATAATTTTCAAGCTGGCATATCTAGAACAAACATCATTAGAAGGGAATTGAAGTACAAGATAGGTGCAGAGATAATAAGGGAGTAT
Source organism: Myrmecophaga tridactyla (assembly GCA_004026745.1). NCBI lineage: Eukaryota > Metazoa > Chordata > Mammalia > Pilosa > Myrmecophagidae > Myrmecophaga > Myrmecophaga tridactyla. The sequence goes on along the minus strand of PVIY010023588.1, from coordinate 20,736 downwards.
TTTACAGCTTTAAATTAATTCAAGCCTTCAGGCCCAGATAAATTATATCTCAGGATATTTAAATGTCTTGCAGATGTGATCAAGCAACTACGGTTGCTAAACTCTAAGGAATTATAAAGAAAAAGGGAGGCCCTAGAAGTCTAGAGATGGGTAAATGTTATTCCTGTTTCTTGAGAGAGTGAGCAAGAGTGTGTGTGTGTGTGTGTGTGTGTGTGTGTGTGTGTTTCAGTGGGGTGGGGAGTACAGTGGTTGGGGGATGGATTCTGGAAATTATATAAACATAATGTGAGCCTCTGACCAAATTCTTGAACAAAGGTAAAGCAGTCTGTGAGCAGGTCCCTGGAATGCAGGAACCTGTTTGTATTCAACATTGCATCCTCAGTTTTTTTAAGAAGGTGGTCCTTAATAAGCCCTTAATAAATTTTTTTTTTACTATTTAGAAAGGAAGGCTGTGTTTGAAATCAGCATGGATTCACTGAAAGCGAACTTAAGCAAGATGCTTAACTCTTCTGAGTCACAGCTGCTGTAGTAGTCAGGCTAGGCCAGGTAATGCTGTGGAGACAGCCCCAACACCTCAGCCTCTTAAATCAACATTTCTTGCTCACATCCCATGTCCATGTGGGTGGGCTGGTGGCTCTGCTTCATGTCATTCTCACTCCAGAATTCAGGCTGACAGAACAGCCACCCCCTGGAGCACTGCCAATTCCAGAGGCAAAAGGAAAGAGAGAGCCCTGTGAATGCAACATACACTCACAGTTTCCACTTGGACGTGACACATGCCACCTCCACATACATTAGACTGGTTTAAGTAGGTCAATGGTCATGGCTTCTGTTAAGGGACAAGAAAATGCAAACCTACTAAGCACCCAGTAGGAAAACCAGAAATATCTGTTTCAAAGTACCAGTGACCACCACAGTTGCTCTATCTGTAAAAGGGCAATTATAATAATCTACAGAGAGATGAATCTTCCTCTATTGTACTATTTTTTACAAGAAATATCATGGCACTTGTTTTTCTAAATCGATTTAACTCTGATGCTAAGTCTTCAGTTGCCAAGTGGAAAGGAATTTCACACTAATTCTGTTTTTGGTAAGGATGGAATGAGAGTCGTTTCAATGTGCTTAGGAATGCACAAAGAGTTTTCATCCTGCCTTTAAAGTGAAGAAAAAAACCTTTATTATTCATTCTGTTGTGGCCACAGCTGAGAAATATATTGTCCATTCTTGTATGAAACATTAGAAAGTGGATGCTCCTTGCTGTTTCCATGTTGGACGTGGACATGTCTTATCTAGAACCAGTGTGGTGTTTTTGCTGAGTCTAAAATCCCTGGTACCAATTGTTCAGCCTTCATGATGTCACTTTGCAGGGACCGCCCTGAAATCCTGTCCCCTCCTTGGGTTGTAGCACAGGCACATAATCCCCACCATCATACATGTACGCATTCTGCCATATTCTTCAGGAATCTTTTATTCTCATGGATTCTATTTATGCATACCTACTCTATACCTCCCACTCCCTTCCAAAAACTGGTCTTTCTCCTATCCACTATGGAATAAACCAGCTTACTCCTTTTAATGGATTTCTGTTTTCTAAAACAAAAGGTGGGGCAGGGCGGTTGTTCTCAGACAACTTCTGCTTTAATCTTGCAGCATTCATACCTCTGAAGCAAGACAACACAGACCCATGGCTAAGTTCTTGTTAAAAGGAAGAAATACAGTGGGAGCAAAATACAAGTTAGGGTTTCACTAAATTATCTTTAATAATATTTCAAGTAAATATCTTTAATTTGTATGATTAAATGAAAATATACATAAAGTCAAATATGATGACTGACCGAATTCATTTTCACTAAATGGTAGTTTCTGTTCTTATTGTCAAATCATGTCTAATTAACCATCTTTCTATATTTAAAACATTTACTCAACTGATTATTCAGAGGGTTATATATATAGTCAAGTTGTCTCTGTTCTATGAATTGGAGGAACAGCATCATGTTGGTCAGACACAACATAGAATTTTATCTGATTTCCAATTTAACTTTACAATGAGGAATCATATGTGAAAGCGTTCCTTTAACAGCCAGAAATTTTGCATTGTTCCCTTTGATGAGCCTTACTATTCCATTCTATTTCTGATTTTGTTTTACAGTTTTAATGTTATAAAAATAAACCAATGGATTCATTTCCCGGTGCCTGCCCGTGGTAGTTAGATTCAGGCGTCAACTTGGCCAGGTGAAGGTGCCTTGTTCTACTGCTGTGGACAGGAGCCAATGGCATGTGAACCTCATCTGTTGCTGATTACATCTGCAGTTGGCTAGGAGGTGTGCCTGCTGCAATGAAAGATGTTGATTTAATTGGCTGGTGCTTAAATGAGAGAGCTCAAAGTAGCACAGCCTAAGAAGCTCAGCATACCTCATCTCAGCACTCACCCAGGCCTTTGGAGATGTGGAAAGGAATCATCCTGGGTAAAGTTGTTGGAATCCAGAGGCCTGGAGAGAAGGCCAGCAGAGATCGCCCTGTGCCTTCCCATGTAAGAAAGAACCTCAGTTGAAAGTTAGCTGCCTTTCCTCTGAAGAACTATACACCTTTAACTAAATAAATCCCCTTTTATTGAAAGTCAATCCATCTCTGGTGTGTTGCATTCCAGCAGCTAGCAAACTAGAACACTGCTTATGCAAAATAAATAAATAAATAAATAAATAAATAAATAAAGCAATGGAGACAAACTAATTTATCACATAGTATACTCTACTGATAAGTTATTACTATTAACCTATCAGTTGACAATTCCATTAGGACTTCTTCAGTTTTATTCAAATAATATGAAATCACATGACTAGCAAAAATATTCACATTTTATAATGCATTTTGGCTTTTTGTTTTCTTTAGCATTCTAGAGGGTTTTATACTTTGGGCAATGCACCATAATAGCATTTGGTATGGTTGAGAGTACGCCTTTCTATGATAAAGTACAAGCTAGGTAACAGAGAAAACGGAGATTGGGGGACTGATGTGATGTGGCAGCTGACAGAACGTTCATTCTCAGGCACATGGATTTTAGGGAAAAATCTATTGAGAGTCTCACGATTGATTCCCTTAATGACCCATGCCCATTAACCCTTGCAAAGGGCCCTGTTTGGAAGATGATATCACTGTACCAGTGGAATCTTCAGACCTTCCTTTAATGGAGAGCACTGGTGTTTGTCATCTTAGTTTGGTTTCAGCAGGAACGTGGAGCCCTTATGGATTAACTTGAGAGAAATGTTTAGTAATATGCATCCTGCCAATGACTTAGGAAGGCTTAAATAAATTATCATGAGGTATTCCATTGTGTTTTTCAAGTTTATTATACTTTTAGTTTCATAGAGAAACTTGAAATGAAGACTGAACACACAGTATTATCAGACTGAAGGATGACAAGCAATTTTGATCTTAATAGTCTGGGGAATAAAAGTCACAAATCTGTTAACTGTAAATCCTGACCACAGCTTTCAACACTGCACTCACATCCAATTTCTGGCACTGGCGGAAAATGTCACCAACTCAGTAAACAAAATCAGAACCAATAAATAGTGAAGAACTATTTCATTTGATTCCTTTATAAAATATTATTTTCTTTATTTATAACTTTTCAAGTTTGAGAGTCACTGATGTTATGGATATAAAATATAAAGGTTAAAAGGAAAAATAAAACCTGATCTTTCTCTTTCTCTAAGTTTACCATTTTTTTTCCACACTAAAGTCTCCTTTTATTTTCCTTCATGCTATTAATATAGACTCTAACTATAACCAAATTTCAGTATATAATTCTAGAATTGTAGAATTAAAATAACATGATATGTACAAGAATAGTCACTATAGTATTGTTTGAAAACAACCTGGAATGTATGAATGGTAATTTCTTCTATACATTATAGTATTTCCATACCACAAAAGACAGAGTAACTGTTCTAAATGTGATGTAGAAATATAGATATTATTTTGGAAGGATGTTTGCAAACATAAAAACACATTACCATACAGAAGATATTATGCAATCACATTTCTGTCATTAAAAATATGTCTGTGCATATAGTTATTTTTATAGGCATAGATGAATTTTAGGATACATCAGACATTTTTAGTAGTGGTTTATTCCTGGTAATGGGATTTGTGGAGCTGTTTGGGAAGGGCTCCTTTTCTTCCCACATCCCACTTGCCCTATGGTTACAACTGTGGCTCAATATACACTTACCATCTAATACTAAATTACTTTTACCATTTTTCTATCCACTCGTGATTCCCGTCAGGATTTAATAGACAGTTTTTAAACACTGCAGGCATGATATTCTTACTTTTAATAAATCAGAAAATGTTTATGGCAATATATTTTTTAAAAATATTTTTATTTAAGAAAATAAACAATATACTTAGAATCACCAAAAATGGATATCTTAGTTAGCTTGTCCATAGGTATATTTAAATGAAGTATCCAAATAATCACTGTAAAGCATGTTTGTACAACATGTTTCAACAACCAATTTAGAATTAAAGCAAGGAGGAAAGAAATCTACAGATACAAATATCAGTTTCTTGAATTCTAAATGTTGAACACTGTCTTAAATACCACCTGATTATCAAAACTGTGTACATTTTCAATTTATCAAGTAGAATGTTATTACAAACATCAACTTTGCTATAGTAGTGACCTATGTTACCAAATATTTTCAAATTTTTTATTTCAGGAATTTATCTACTACTATTACTATAGCTGCCTATAGTTTTTTTGTACTTTTTTGTTATAAAATATATATATTTTACATATATAAACTATATATATTTATTTATGTTATAAAATACATATATATACAAAGCAAAGAAAGAAAAAAGCAATAATTTTCAAAGCACACTTCAACAAGCAGCTACAGAACAGGCCTCAGAGTTTGTTATGGGCTACCATTCTCTCATCTCAGAATTTTCCTTCTAGCTGCTCCAAAACACCAGAGTCACAACAACAAAATCATACAATATCTGTCCTTTTGTGTCTGACTTACTTCACTCAGCATTATGCCTTCAAAGTTCAGCCACATTGTCATATGTTTTGGGACATCATTTCGTCTAACTGCTGCATAATAGTCCATCATATCTATATACCACATTCCGTTTATCCACTCCTCTGTTAATGGGCACCTGGATTGTTTCTGTCTCTTGGCACTTGTGAATAGTGCCACTATGAACATTGGTGTGCAAATGTCTGTTCATATCACTGCCCTCAACTCTTTTTGCTATATACTGAGTATTGGTATTGCAAGGTCATAAGGAAACTCAATATTTAATTTTCTGAGGAATCACCAAACTGACTTCCACAGTAGCTGAATCATTATACATTCCTACCAGCAGTGATTAAGTGTTCCGTTTTTTCCACATCCTCTCCAGTATTTATAGTTCTGTTTGTTTAATAGCAGTCATTCTTATAGGTGTGAGGTGATAACTCATTGTTGTCTTAATTTGCATCTCCTTTATAGTTCATGTTCATTAGATGAGCACCTTTTCATGTGCTTTTCAGCCATCTGTATTTGCTCTTCAGAAAAGTGTCTATTCATATCCTCTGCCCCTTTTATAATTGGGATGTTTGTTCTTTTGTTGTTGAGCTGTATAAATTATTTATGTACACAGTATATCAAGCCTTTATCCAATACGTGGCCTTCAGATATTTTCTCCCATTGAGTTGGCTGCCTTTTCACCTTTTTAACCAAGTCCCTTGAGGCACAGAAGCTTTTGATTTTAAGATGTTCCTATTTGTCTATTCTTTTTCTTTTGCTGTTTGTGCTTTAGGTGTAAAGTTTAAGAAGCCATAGTGCTCAAAACAGCATGGTATTGGCACAAAGACAGAAGGATTGACCGATGGAATAGAATTGAGAGTGTAGAGATTGAGCACCAAATTTATGGACATTTAATCTTTGATAAGACTCCCAAATCCACTGAACTGAAACAGAATAGTCTTTTCAATAAATGGCCATGGGAGAATTGGATTTCAATAGCAAAAAGAATGAAAGAGGATCCCTATCTTATAAACTATACAAAAATTATTTCAAAATGGATTAAAGACTTAAATGTAAGAGGCAGTACCATAAAACTTCCAGAAGAAAATGTAGAGAAACATTTTCAGAATCTAGTGATAGGAAGTATCTTCTTAAATTTTACAGATTTTAATATTAATTCATCTTTTACAGAATTTGCTTCAACATGATAGTCACAACATAAAATAACTGAGGAAATTAGAGTAAGTGGAAAGCAAGGACAGAAAAATGAATTAAATCTAAGAGTTAGCACACAAAAGTTCTAATTAAACAGTCTATTTCAGTTGTTAGAGGTGGGCTGTTGTTAAGTTCTGAGCTACTATTCAAAGGAAATGGCTAAAAGTGTTGAGTTTTAAGATTCATATAAGCTAATCCTAATGCTAAGACTGAAGAACAATTTCTACTCTTGTTCTTTAAAATAACTTTGTCTCTCTCATTGACCATCATATTTTTTTATGAAAGGAAAGCCAGAAAAATGTCTAAGTAAGAGAAAGGCAAATCAAAGGATCATAAATTAATCCCAAATTATTGAGTTTTTTTCTCACAAATGTGTCAACTACAGAAAAAAACTGAACTACTTTTTTTAATTGAAAAGTAAACAATTTTGCTCCCAACTGGTTTGACCACACAGAAGAAGGTGTAAATAGTGGAAGACTTGTTAATCTTAAACTAAAACCTAAGAAATTACTGTAACATTTTTCCTGAAATACAATTGTAGGACTCTGAGCTATTAAGAAATGAGGAAATTTATGTTGCCCTACCAGAATGCTATAATACAATATGCATACTTTACTTTCATTAAGGAATTTAGGCCTTTCCCACACATAACAGCTAGCTATTTTTTTTTCAATTTCAAGCCCATGTTTTCTTTTTATCATGTGACCATGATGAAATGCAATTGGCAAGTCACATTAAATAAGTGCAATTATATAAGGAAAGGTAGGATGTGTAGTGGTTGTATAGGAAAACGTTCCTATATGAAGGTTAGTTCTTCCTGTTTGAATTTAATTTCTTAATAAAAACATAGTATATCAGCCATTTCTTCCACTCAATTCTGACTCCACACCATCCATTACTGCGTGTGATTCCTTATGTTAGTTGCTATTTATTTAATTTCTGCACCTCTATTTCCAGTCTGTAATGTAGTTTTTCCAGGGCTTACAGCATGAGCCTTAAGTAAAATGAGAGATTTCTTCAGAGCTTTGTTTTTTTTCTCTTTTAACAAATCTCTGCATTGAAAAATTCACTCAGGTGCACTAGTGTATTATACTAGACATATATATATATGTAGGGCCTGTTACAACTCAAGTCCATGTCACTTCCATTTTTTGAGATATCTGTTATGAAGAAAAAAAGGGTGAAATGGCAGGAGGTGGGGGAGAAATATTCAAATAGCATTAAAGGACTATGGTGTATTTCAATATTTCTACTTCTCAAATGAGCAGTTTAAATAAAAATGCAACAGCTGTATTAAAACTGCATTTGGATAATCGGTTTTAATGATTATTCTCCATCAAGCCTGTACTCTACTTTCCATAGCAAGTAAATATGAACTGTCTACTTTGCACATAGCAAAAATTGTGTAACTACTTGGATGTTTGAGAATTGTACTTCAGGATGTAATTGTACAACTGATTTTATATTTGTGAATTCATCTGTGGGAGGAGTAAAGAAAATCCAAGAGTATTTAATGATTAATGCATTTTTTTCATTCTATAAAGATTTTAAAATATATTTATATTATTTTACTTTTTATTTGGAATTTACAGAACACACCTGAGCAATTAGGAGATGACAAAAGTACTCATTATTTCTGAAACCTTTGTTTTTTAAAGCTTTTATTTCTAAAAAAAGATGAAAACAAATAAATTCTCGATTTCTAATACTTTTTTAAAAACTGCATTTGGAGAAAACATTAAAAAATATAAAACTGAAGCTATTTGGGAATATGACATATGGGCCCAATAGTCCTCCTGCCATTTCATGCCTACTCTTACACCTTTCCACATGCCCACCCCCTTCCTTACCCTCATCCCTACTTTGGTCTTTTCTCTTTATGCAAGAATTTTGCTTGAGTTGTTTCAAAAGATAGATCGTTAGTTACTGTTTTCTTGATGTTTCCCATATTGGAAATGCCATAGAACCTCTCAGAGTTCTCATCTCATGGAGGAAACGTGTTGCTCCTCACATGTCCCCAAAACATTACATGGACACATAAACAGGACAATGTGGTAAGGGAGTCAGAGAAGAAAAGAGGCCAAGAGAGGAGGATACAAATGCCTGTGTGAATGCGTGTCATGAGTGCATTGTGGTAGGGACGTGTTTAAACCTCAGACCACTGTAATATTTTAGTAATTGAAAATTGATGGAAAGCAATGTTTTAAATCTATAAGTTAATATTATAAAGCAAAATTCCTATAGAGTTTTTTAGGTACATGAGCAGCTGGTTCTAAAGTTCAGTTGGAAATAAAAGCATGCAAAAATGCAAAGGATATTTGAGGGAGGGGAGTAGAGAGAAAAAAAGAGGGAATTGGATCTACCAAATACCAAGACTTTTTATAAAGTTAAAATATTTCAAGCAGAATGGTTATAGCCAAAAATAAACATATTAATGGGACAGATTAATTTAGGAATTATTCCAAATATTTAAGGGAATATGATTATTATAAGAGTGACATTTCATATGAAAGAAAGTAAGTTATTCAACAAAGGGTGTTGGGACAATTAGATAGATACACCACTAAGCAAAAGTCTTTTATGAGAACCCTAATTTCTTATGCCAAAATAAATTACAGATGGAATTGTTATGTAAAAAATATGAAACCATAAAAGCAGTAAAAAGAAAATATGGACTAATTAAAAAAGGATATTGAAAAGTACTTCCTCGATAATACTGAGAAGTACTTTCTAAATACGACACAAAAGCTAGAAGTCATTAAAATGTTAACATGATAACAATGAAATCATAATTAAAATAAGAAATCTACTTGGCAAAAGCATCAATAAAGTCAAAAGACAACAAAAATAACAAGAAAAAAACTTGAAAACAATAATGCAACACATTTCGCAGTTGATATAGAGGCTCCTATGAATCAACAAAACCATGAAAATAGAAAATGGGCGGAAAAATTCACGTTCAAAGAAAATAAATTATATTTTAAGTGTCTCAAAAAGATGCTTAATCTCCCTTATTTTAGGAGATATGCAAAGTAAAGCTACCCTAAAATTCTAATGTTCACCTAAATTACTGAAGACCAGAAAATTCAACAACATAAGGAAATAGGAAATCTTAGACAGTATTGGTGAAGGGTGAATTGGTTCAATTTTTAGGGAGGGCATTTCAGCAAATATATATATATATATATATTTATATATATATTTATATATATATATATTTAAATATATATATATTTAAATCCTGATATATATATATCAGGATTTAAAATGCATTTTTGTGATAGTTAATTTCATGTACCCACTGGGCTGAGTTATGGTGTGGGTTGTTTTGTCAGGCAAGCACTGGCCTGATTGCCACCGTGAGGGTATTTCATAGGTGGATTTAAATCATTTGTAGTTGATTGCATCTACAGCTGATTACATCTGCAATCAACAAAGGAAATTTCCTTCAGCGTGAGAGGAGTCTCCTCTTCCAATCAGTTGGCAGTCTAAAAGCAAGAAATGAGGATTTCAGCAGTCAAAAAGAAGACTTTCTATGTCTATTTCAGTCAGCCAGCTTCACCTGGGAAATTTAACATTGCCGTAATCAAGTTTCCAAGTTGTGGCCTGCTCTACAGAATTCAGACTTTCTAATCCCCGCAACTGCATGAGCCTGTTTCTGTAATAAATATCTTAATACATACACACACACACACATATCTAGATTTTTCTGTTTCTTCTGTTTCTCTGGAGAACTTTGACTAATACAATATCCTTTTTCCCCAGATATTCCACTTTTAATTTATCCAGTTTATTCTTATACCTGTGTGAAATTATGCTGTCACAAAGTTATCAACTACTTTAATGTAAGAGGCTGTGTAATATAAATGGCCATGAATAGAAGGTCAGTTAATTAAATTATACTATATCCAGACAAGGAAACAGTATGAGGTTATTAAAAATAGCAAGACAGATTCATATGCAATTAACATAGAAGATAAAAATGTCTTCGATGTGACAAATGACAAAAATGGTCAGCATATAAAGATAGATGAATATATAGATAGAGTTGTAGCAAGATGTAGAGTGAGTTGCTATAGGGTACGTCATGGGAATACAGGCTTAGACAGACAGAAACTTTCAGCAAATGAACACTTTATTACTTACACAGCCCAAAGGCTCTAAAAGAGCAAGGGAACAGATCCCCTGTGACCCATCTCCCTGGGAAGTCAAACTGCTAGGGTCAGTTCTAGTAGATGGCAGCTCCATGTGCCCCACTTCACTTTGGAAAGAAGAGACCTTGTGCTGTTTAAGTGTTGAGTATTTTATACCCCAGGGGGTGGAAGCCGTGAGTCTGAGAGTTCCTGTCCTAATAAACAGCTGGAACTAATTGTTTCCAGTTTCTGGTTTAAGGTATGGTCAAGCCTTTTTATGAGATCTAACATCTCCCTGGCACTGGGCCGGGGAAAGGAATCAGCTGTACATAGTAGAAAAAGAGGTGGAGGTAGGTAAGGGCTGAGACGCTACCAGATGTGTCCCTGACTTCCCCAGCATAAGGAAGCAAGGTGCATAAGAGTATCTATTATATATATTGTTAAGAAGAGAAAATGTGTGTGTATGCATATTTGTATATGGAGATTACCTCTAAAATTAGCAAGAGTGCTAGCTTCTGGGAAAGTGGGATAAAAAAGGTAGCTGCAGCTAGGATAAAAGAGAGGCTTATTTTCCTTCTTTACCCTTTTAAACAATTTGAATTTGCTGCCATGGGAATATACCTTTCAGAAAATTTTGATTAATTAATGTTTGAAAGAAAGAAAATGAATTCTAAGGAGATGGATTTGTGTCTCACTGCCAAATGTCAGATGTGAATATGAGGACAAGTACAGAGGCTTTGTGTGAATTTAATTTTACATTTGGAATGTACTTCTCCGTTGAGAAACAGTGATTGAATAAGGGTCCACATAGGTACTTGTTCTTGAAATAAGCTTTATTTTTTCTATGATTTTCTTGTATTTCTCTCAGCGCTCTTGTTTGATTAGGAGTCTTTAGGATGGAAGATAGATACCCAGGGGGAGTTCTAATGCACATTGGCTGAAGCTGGTTCTTATTTGGGCAAGTGATCCTGCAAAGGAGATTTGAGGACCAAGGCTGGTAATTGTAAAGATGAAGATTTGTGTCTTTGTAACTAAGAAAACTCCAAGGATCACTGACTGCCTATATGCTGCCTGCTTGACTCCTATAAGTCTGGGAACTACTACCTATAAACCACCAAACCATATAACTTATCAGAAATGCATCTTCATCAGAGGAACCTTCTTCCTTAGGGTATGGCATTGCCTTCCCTATTTACGTGAGGTTTCCAGGGCTCTGGATTCTCCTAGTGCCACATGTAGCCTTCAACCTGAATTGTATGAGAGGATGAAATTGGGGGTGTGCAAATAAGCCACAGGGATAGGCTTGACTTAATTCCTATCCCCATTTGTCTGGAGGTTTAATGCCTTTAAATATTTGTAGAAGTGGCTGTCAGGCAAGGTTCTTCCTCATACTGTCATAGCTCTGCTCACTTTATTGGGAGGGCCAAAAGTGGAAACTGAATTACAGTGGGGTCCTTCCCTCAGTATACTGTGGACCTCTAAACTTAAGGGTTTATATCATGGAGAGCAGTGGGGCATTCATATACACAACAGTGCTTTCAGCCTACTAGGGACATAGCTCTAAGCTGATTGGTTCCAGAACAGTTGGTAGGAACATCCACGGAGCATCCTTCCAGGGAGGAAGATATGTGTGTGTGTGTATGTAGCAAATAAGTCGCTCAGCTACGTCCATAACTTACTTTATTTTTTTACCTCTGGGAAAGAAAAATATATATCTTTACACGTAGATTTTATTTTCTCTGCTGAAGCAGACTTAAGGCAATAGCTTAAAGTAAGCCTTTTGGTTTTCAGATCCTTTCATGCCTCTTTTTGAACTTAAAGCTATACACTTTTCCTAAGCTTCATCTTCAGACTAGGTATCTAGGCACTAAATTTTTCACAACTTTCTTCTCCTTTCTTTCTTTATGGTTCTTTCTCTTCTCCCATCAAACTATAATGACATTACACTCTCAGATTTTTCTGCAAAAACCATGTACCCTAATGCATGGCTAAAATTCTAATGTATGTGCTAATGCTCTACCTTCTTATACAACATATTTGCATTTAAATAGGGCTGTCAGGAGATTTAATGATTTAACTCAAAGGGATTAAAATGTCTCACATTTGTATAGCACTTGGTAGTTTATTTTAAAAGGCTTTTCATAAATAAGATTTCTTTTGAGCCTCTAAGCCACACTAAGGCAGAGAGGGCAGGCATTTTAATTTACATGTATGCTGTTGATACCATGAGGCCCTGAGAAGTCAAATACCTGCCCAAAGGCATACAGTAAATAGCTATCGATTGAAATCTGCTTACTCCTATATCAGCATTTTTGACATTTTGGTATGACATCTGATACCTCAAGAAATAAATTTAAGTTGTGTATATATGTGTGAGTATTGCCAGTCAAGACATGTACGTGCCCCCTGGATCCATCTGCTTCTTTGGCTCACAGTGCCTATAGTATTCAAGGGAAGAAAATGAAAGTGAAATTTTGGACCACTTAACTCCAAGAATGTGTAGGGTAGAGGGAGGGGTTAAAACATTTTGTCAAACAGTGGGTGAAACTACATGACTAGTTGACAAACTGCTACAATACTTTTTTTCAAAGTTTCCTGGATAATATGTACCAGAATTACCTGTGAGTCGGGTGGGAGTTTCATAAAGAGTACAGATCTCTGTGCCTCTGCTAATATCTACTGAATCAGAATCCCAGTCTCTGATATACAGGACATTGTGAAACCTTGAATTATTCCTTCTTCCTGAGTACAGATATATGTCATTTCCATCCTGAAATGCTGTCATAGTCTGACTACATTCTTGGGCTAGTCATTCAAAGTGTTGGATAGTTATGTCCTAGCCAGATTTCCCCATTTAGTTCCTTACTATTCTTTGCCATTTTGATTTTTTTTTTTTAAATTTGCATATGGGCAGGAGGCACCAGGGATCGAACTCCAGACCTCCAGCACGGCAGGTCGGAGCTCTGCCTGCTGAGCCACGGCAGCCGCCCGCCATTTTGATTTTGATCTATATAAGGATATTCTACAGTTTTCTCTTGCATGTACAGGCCAACCATGAGTTACCTTTTCTTCCGTTGCCTATATAATGCTTCACAAAACTGTTCTTGATCAGCTGTGATTCTGCTTCCTCTGAACTCACAATACCCTTTTTAGTTTAAGAACTATGATTTCTGACAAATGCATAGATGTGTAGTCGCCCTAATCAAGATTTAGAATAATTCCATCACTGCAAAATTCTTTCTGGCCCCTTTGTAGTAAACTCTGCCTCCCTATCTCCAGCCCCTGGCTGACCAGTTTTCAGTCCCTATATAGTTTTCTGTCTCAGTTTTCCCTACTCAGAATTTCATACTAATGGGGTTATACAATGTGTAGTCTCTTGAGTTTGGCTTCATACACTTCACCTAACATATTTATTATCCAAATTATTTATCACTTTTTTTTGTTACCGAAGGATATTCCAGTGTGTGGCTATAAAATCTGTTAAACTATTTATCAGTTGAAGGACATTGGTATGTATCTGTCATGGTCAGGTTCATTTTCAACTTGGCCAAGTGGTGGTTGGGCAAGTGCTGGCTTGTCTGTTGTGATAAGGACATTTCGTAGAATTAAATCATGATCATGTCAGCTGCATCCACAGCTAATTCCATTTGTAATCAGCCTAAGGGGCATGCCTTCTGCAATGAGTGATGCTTAATATAATCACTGAAATCCTTATAAGGAGGATTCAGAAGAGCCAGGCTCTTCCTGTTTTGGCTGGTGAGCCTCTCCTGTGGAGTTCATCCAGACCCTCCATCAGAATCGTCGGCTTCACAGTCTACTCTGCAGATTTTGGACTCTGCATTCCTGTGGTCATGTGAGATACTTTTATAAATTTTATATTTGTGAGTGTTCCCTGTTGATTCTGTTTCTCTAGAGAACCCTAACTAATACAGTTTCTATATTAAGAATAAAGCCACTGTAGATATTTTTAGGCAGTTAAAATTTTTTTTTAAAGAGAGAAGTTGTAGGTTTACAGAAAAATCATACATAAAATTAAGTTGCCATGTTCCACTCTAATATTAACACCTTGCTTAATGTGGTATATTTGTTATAACTCAATAAAGAAAATGTTTATAGTTATACCATTAACTATAGCCTATCATATACAATAGAGTTCACTCTTTGTGTTTGTAGTAGTTAGTTAGGTTCAGGTGTCAACTTCACCAGGTGCTGGTGCCCAGTTGTTCTATTGCTGTGGACTTAAATCAACAGCATGTGCAATTCATCTATGACTGATTACATCTGTGGTCAGCTAAGGGGAGTATCTTCCGCAACAAATGATGTTTAATTTAATTAGCAGGAGACTTAAAAGACAGAGGTCAGAAGAGAGCTCAGCAGCTCAGACCCAGATGTTTAGAGATGCAGAAAGGACACACATCAGAGAAATGAATCTGAACCCTGTGTTAGTCAGGGTTCTCTAGAGAAACAGAACCAATAGGAGCGATCTGCAAATATGAGATTTATAAAGATGTCTCACTCAACTGTGGGAATGAAAGAGTCTGAAATCCTTAGGGTAGTCTGTAAAGCTGGTGGCTTCAATACATGGTCTGTACGAACTCCACAGGAAAGTCTCACTGACTGAAGAAGAGATGAAAGAGCCTCTCTTCTCCTTAAAAGACTTCACTGATTGTATTATCTCATTGTGGGATAGACACCTTTGTTGATTACAGATGTAATCAGCCACAGATGCAATCAAATGACTGATGACTTAATATACCAGCCTTCCAGTTCATCAACCAGCCACAAAATATCCTTGCAGCAATGGTCAGGCCAGTGCTTGCATGGCCAGATGATTAGGATTAATCAGTTGGCCAAGTTGACACTGGAATCTAAACGTCACAGTCCACACCTTGTCAACTTGGCAGCTAAACACATCACCTTGAAACATGTTAATTTCCAAATAGAGCACAATAATAATACTCAACTGTCCTGTGTACAACCAGAAATGCACTACATCTCTCCAGAATAGGGTGCAAGGCCTTAGGTAATTCACTCTTAAACTTCATATCCTATGACCTAAATACTATAATATGAACAATAGAACTTCTGTCATGTTATAAGAGGAAAACAAATATTTGCTTATGTATAAATGCAAACATACTCATAACAAAACAGGGAGGAAATATTCATAGAATCACAGTCTTCATTTCTGTAATTGGTCATGTGGTTATAGTTCATATTTATCACTAACTTTTTTTACTACCCATTCCAACGTTCACTTTATTCTCAGAAATCACTTCAGATGGCCATGGTTCTTTGCCAGGTGGGGTGACCCAGACCTTCATTCTTGAAGTTTCCAGGGCACTGGTAGTCCTGTCTGGATTGGGTTGTTACAGTTTTCCATTGACTTTAATCACAGGGCATAGTAGTACTAAGAGATGCCCTAGGGGATCTCCTGTATCCCAGGAAAAGTCTTCTTTACCTCCATTGTGTGGTTGCAGTCCTATTTCCCCTTGACAGTCTGGATCAGTCACCCTAGACAGAACAGTAATCCCCTTTCATGCCTGTTGATTTAGTGGCATGAGAAGCCCAAAATGGCTAGGTGACAGTCTTAATTTCCATTTCAATGGAATCATTGTTGTATCTCCTCCTTTGGGAACTAAGACTCCTTTGGAAACTAAGACCTGTAGACTAGAAGAGCTTAAGGTTTCAGGGACAGGAACAAAAATTTTCCTAGTGGATCACTAAGTGTGATAATGAGTGGTGCCACTCCCATTTCCACCCTGTGATTCCTGGAGCTTTGAATCCTGATGTAGGGAGAAACAGCACCATATAGTGGCACTGGTTTAGAACACAGCCCCTGGAGAACACTGCCCCAGCCCTGCAAGGTATTGCCACCTGGTAGGCATTACAATTGGGTCTTCAAAAGACCACTCCATTGTTCTATCAACCCAGCTGCCTCCGGATGAGGGGGGCATAGTAAAACTAGAGAATTCCATGAGCATGTGCCCATTCTCATACTTCATTTGCTGTGAAGTGTGTTCCTTGATCAGAAGCAGTACTGTGTGGAATACCATGATGGTTGGCAAGGCATTCAGTAAGTCCACATATGGTAGTTTTTACAGAAGCATTGTGTGCAGGGAATCCAAACCCATATCCAGAGTATATGTCCATTCCAGTTAGAACAAATCACTGCCCTTTCCATGATGGACGTGTTCCAATGTAATCAACCTACCATCATGTAGTAGGCTGATCACCTCGGGGAAGGGTGCCATATTGGAGACTGAGATTAGGTCTCTGCTGTTGGCAGATTGTACACTCAGCAGTGACCATAGCCAGGTTGGCCTTGGTGAGTAGAATTCTATGCTGTGGAGCCTATGCATAATCTCCTTCCCTACAGCCATGCCTACTTTGCTCATGAGCCCATTGGCCGAGGAAAGATGATAACTTGCATCCACAGGATGGGTCATCTTAACCACTTGATTATTGAAACCTTCCTTTGCTGAAGTTACCCTCTGGTGAACATTCATATGGGACACAAATATCCTAAAGTTCTTTGCCCACTCTGAAAGATCTATCCATATATCTCTTCCCCAGACCAATTTGTCACCAATTTTCCAATCATGCTCCTTCCAAGTCCCTGACCATTCAGCCAAACCATTAACAGCAGCCTATGAGTTGGTATACAAATGCACCTCTGGCCAATTCTTCTTCCACAAAAAATGAACAACCAAGTGCACTGCCAAAATTTCCACTCACTGCTAGGATTGCCCCTCACCACTGTCCTTTAAGGACATCCTATAACGGGGTTGTTGTACTGCAACTGTCCTCTTCTGAGTGGTCCCTGTATATTGTGCAGAACCATCTGTAAACCAGGCCTGAGTTTTCTCTTCCTCAGAAAACTGACTGTAAGGAACTCCCCAAGAAGCTATAGCTCTGGTCTGGGAAAGAAACTAATATGTCAGGAGTGGGGGCCATAGGCATTTGGGCCACTTCCTCGTGTAATTTACTTGGCCCTTCAGGACCTGCTTGATTCCTTTCTCTAATATACCATTTCCATTTTATGATGGAGTGTTGCTGTGCATGCCCAACTTTATGGTTTGGTGGGTCAGGCCACACCCAACTCATGATAGGCAACTCAGGTCTCATAGTAACTTGTCTAGTAAGGCCCAGTAGCAGGCTAAAAGCTGTTTCTCATAAGGAGAGTGGTTGTCTGCAGCAGATGGCAAAACGTTGCTCCAAAATCATAAGGATCTGTGTTATGATTCTCCTGTAGGGGCCTGCCAAAGTCTCCAGGCAACATCCCTATTTGCCACTGCCACTTCCAGAACCATTGGATCTGCTAGATCATATGGCCCAAGGGGCAAGCAGCTTGCACAGCAGCCTGGAACTGTTGTAGAATCTCCTCTTGTTCCAGTCTCCACTCAAAACTAGAAGCTTTTCTGGTCACTCAGTAAGTGCTCCTCCTCAGCTGGAGGAGCATACACAAATGAGGAATATGTTGTCTCCAAAATCCAAAGAGGCCAACTAAGCATTGTACCTCTTTTTGATCATAGGAGGGGCCAGATACAATAGCTTATCCTTTACCTTAGAAGGGTTATTACCACTGGACACCTAGAAATTTCACTGAGATAGAAGGCCCTATATTTTTGTTGGATTTATCTCCCACCCCCTGATATACAAATGCCTCACCAATAAGTCTAGGTAGTTACTACTTCTTCCTCACTAGGTCCAATCAGCATGATATCATCAATATAATGGACCAGTGTGATGTCTTGTGGGAGGGAGAAATGATCAAGTTCCCTGTGGACAAGATTGTGACGTAAGAACTAAAAAGTTGATATACCTGTAAGGCAGGACAGTGAAGGTATAGTGCTGGCCTTTCCAGATGAATATGTACAGCTATTGAGAAAAAAACATTTGCCTGATCAATAGCTGCATATTGGGTAACAGGCTATGTGTTGATTTGCTCAAGCAATGATATCACCTCTGGGACAGCAGCTTGCAATTGGAGTCACCACTTGGTTAAGTTTACAATAATCCACTGCCATCCCCCAAGTCCCATCTTTTTTCTGCAGAGGCCAAATAGTAGAGTTGAATGGAGATATGGTTGGAATCACCACTCCTCAATCCTTCAGGTTCTTAAGAGTGGCACTAATCTCTGCAATCCCTCCAGGAATATGTATTGCTTCTGATTCACTATTTTTCTGGGTAGTGCAGTTCTAGCGGCCTCCACTTGGCCTTTCCTACCATAATAGCCCTTACTTCATGAGTTAGAGAACTAATGTGGGGGTTCTGCCAGTTGCTGAGTATATTGATTTCAATTATGCATTCTGGAACTGGAGAAATGACCATAGAATGAGTCCAGGGATTTACTGGACCCACTGTGAGATGGACCTGAGCTGAAACTCCATTTATCATCAGATCTCCATAAGCCCCTACTCTGACTGGTAGACCAGAGTGACATTTTGGAGCTCCTAGAACATGTCACTTCTGAGCCAGGGTCTAATAATCCAAGAAATATGTGATCATTTCCTTTTCTTCAGTGCCGCCATCCTGGTAAAAAGATGGTAGGTCTCCTTGGGAAAGACTGGGAGGAAGGTTAGTAGTGTAAATTTGGGACTGTAAAAGGGTCCTTCCCCAAAATTATCCAGTCTTCCCTTCATTCAAAGGGCTCTGGGAATTGATTAAGGGGCTGTGATTTCCTGCTTTTGTAATTTCAAGTTAGACTTCTGTTCACTGGACCTGAAACTCTTCTGCTTATATGGCTCAAACAAGAATTTAGTAGACCATCCATCCATTGCACTTCTAGGTACCCCATGATCTACTAGCCAATGGCACAGGTCTCTGTGAGTCAGATTATTTTGACTGCTGCATTGAGTCTCCTGTCCTTTATGGTGGCCATGCCCACCTTGTTTCTGGTGATTGTCACCACATGACTGCTGCCAACTGGGGATCCAATCATTCTCATTGTGTTATAAGGATTCTGATTCAGTGACAGTAGTCCCCAGAGTAATATCTCACCTACAGAGAAGGGCAATTACAGAGCTCTCCAGGGATGATGGAGCTAGTCTCATGAATTTATCTCTCAATGTTCTGGTGAAAAATGTGTCCTTTGGACATTCCTGGGGTATGTGAGCAGGTCTTCCATGATAAATCCACTCTAATATTCTCATCTCTCTAAGCCTCTGGCTCTTCTCATCTACATTATATCAGGGCAGTTCTAGCATTTCAACCTCAGGTGATATAGGCCACCTTTTGATCCATGTTTCAGCCAACCATCCAAACAAACTGTTAATGCCCTTTGTAAACTCTTGAGCTACAACATTGAATGCAGAATCCCTCTTTAGTGCGCTCATATCAATACATTCTGCTTGATTCAACTTTATTTTCCTTCCACCCTTTTCCCACACCTTTAATATCCATTTCCACACATATTCCCCTAATTTCTGTCTATATAGATTGGAAAACTCATGCAGCTCTTTTGGAGTATAGCATATCCATTCATGGGTCATACTTTGAACCTCACCTTTTGGGTGTTGGGACTTTAGGTATAGGTCTTGAAGAAAAGAGGGGTGGAGGGGGTTGGCCATGAAAAGGAATAGAAGTGTCTTTCAAGCCAAGTACCTCAGGGAATTCCATTGCAGTTTCATCTGGTGAAGCAGGGCTAGTCACTCCACAGAGGAGTGAGGGCTGTTTTTCAAGGAGAGGTGGTTACAGGGTTAGCAGTCAGTAAAGGGTTAATCTTGTTAGGTGGAGGGTGGATGGCAGACTCCAATGAGGAGACTGGAGGCCAGGAAGCTGTTTCCTCAAGGCAGTCCATTACAGATCTATCCAGCAAAGGCTTAGCAGAGTCCAGGGATCCCATCTTCCCATCACCATTATTATTGAGCCATATATCCCATGTTTCCGGGTCCCATTCTGTTCTGATTAAAGTTCTTACTTTAACAGCAGACATGTGGCAAGTTTGAGATTTTAGTTTACATTGTAAATCTGCTACTCACACAGAGATCTCAAGTGTATGATCACAGGAAATAAGGTTTTCTTTCAGGGCAACATGGAAACTTTTACATCATTCATATGGCACTTAAGTTGCACATTTGGAGACTTCAGTTCATCCCTTTCCCTCATCACTGTATCCAGCATATCTAACAGCAACCAGCCAACGTCATTATACCTGTACACAAAATACTGCAGAGGTATCAAAACATTATCACCCAGAACCTTGCCTCATATAAGCATAAATTAGCAGAACCCATGGTGATATTTTGAGTATCTCTTTTGCCAATTCACCCCATGGACTGTCAGGGCTATCTTGATTATTAGAAATAGAGTCATATTGCCTGAGTCTAGTCAGAATAGAAAACCAATTGTAAAAACCCATTTTT